>JBCJKH010062984.1:10771-22691 GCA_039877255.1 Loriculus beryllinus
CCTTGGGATGGAGTGTAAACCAGTTGAGAGTTTACATGTTAGGATTAGAGGCAGACCAATGATAGCAATGTTGTGGTGGGTGTCTCCTACAGGCTGTTTGAAGAGGAAAAGAAGGTGAGACCTTCTTTGGACAACTGAAAGAAGTCTACTGTGTGCAGCCCGTGGTCCTCAGGAGGAACTTTAACCACCCCAATATCCACTGGATGGACAGCACAGCAGAGACAAGCAATACAGGTAGTTTCAAGTACATCATTGATGATGTACTAGTAACTGACTGTAACTGATACCAAGTGATTGAGGAGCTGAAGAGGGGGCCTGCTCTGCTCGACCTGATTCTTCATTTTAGCAAGGCTTTCATTGCTGTCTCCCATAACAACTTAATTGACAAAATTATGATCTGCATACTAGATAACTACACAGTGAGCTGGATATAAAACTGGCTAAACCATTGATCTCAAAGGTTTGGGTTTAGCAACGTGAAGCCCAGCAAGAAGCAGTAATCTGTGGTATATCCCAGGGGTCAATATTAGGACCAATATATGTTCATGAATAACCTACATGATGGGACAGAGCACATCTTACGTAGCAATAGGACAAAAGGCAGCAGCCATTAACTAAAATACAGGGAAAAAAGCATCTCAACATATACAAAAACTTTTTTCCACTGTAAGATTGATTGAACACTGGACTAGGTTGCCCAGATTGGTTGTGAAGTCTCCACATTTGGAATATCTCCACACATGAAGATATTCAAAACCTAGCTGAACACAGCCCTGAGCAATTGGCTCTAGCTGATCTTGCTTCAAGCAGCAGGGAGCTGAATTAGATGATCTCCAGAGGTCCACTCCAACCTCAACTATTCTGTGATGCAGTAAGAAATGATGTGTTGTGGACTAACCAAATTAACCTCAGCACCTTCTGCTGAGAGACTAACTACAGAAATCTAGCTTCCTGAACAAAACGTATCATGACTAAGTAAATTGTTGAGCCTACTCAGACGATGGGATGCGCACCATGTTGCATGTCTATGCACGTTAGTCAGATTTTAGTTGCTCATCCTATTTCATAGTGGTTTTGGGAAGCGCTAATGAAAATAGTACTGAAGGAAATGCTAGACGTCCTAAAAGTGTTTGTATCAAGTGTTCCTGATGAAGAAATCTGCATATGTGGTGTGTTTGATTGGAAGGTTTGCTGACATTCAAATGTTGCATCAATTTGGTGGCTCAAGGAAACATCCTGTGATTATTTTTTTCAAACTAACGTGTACCTATGTCCTCTAAAACCAATCCCAACCATTGACACAAACTAGAGAACAACCTCTTAGCAAACTTTTCTTAACGTGCCTTTCTGAAGGGGCAGATTCTTTTGTTAAACTTTGGGGAAGCCTTTCCCAATAATTGGCACGGGCAAGCACCGTGTCTTCTCTGGAAGATGATCAATTGGCTGAGAACTGCTAGTTAATCCTCTGGGTGGCATGAGAGAGCCAGCAGGTAAGTGGGCTTTGTGCCTGCGCTCATCTCTACCTCATACTTGCAGTTAGTGAGGACCCTGCAGTGTTGAGAAGAGTCACCAGAGCTGGCTGAAGTCATTCAAGCTTCTGCATAGCAAGGATGAAAGTACATCCTCTGGCTTACGTCATGTACATCATGTGGAGGAGGCTAGGTGTGGAGGGCTGCAGGGGCCAAAGGCACAGCTCAAGAGCACTGAAGGAGGGATGGACTGGGAGCACTGTGGAGAAGGGACTCTGGAATCTCGATACAGCATAGGAGGCGGAGGAATTAGTTGTGTCATAAGTAAATGCAATAGCAAAGGGTGCCAGTTCAGCAAGGCGCATTTTAAGCTGTTCAGCGCAATTCATGAAACCAGAACAGAGGTGGTCACTTGGAAATAGTAGGAATGTGGATGAGGGTGCCTAAAATGACATAAAACCACATCTGCTTCCCATGCTTGGACAGTTCCTGTGACCGATGCAGCCAGAAAGAGTAGGGGACAGAGATCCTGACTGGTTTCCCTCCCAGCTTTGCCAGTGACTTTGCCCTCCAGCTCTGTCCAAGTGTGATATTTCCTTTGTGCTCTGGCAGAGCAATGTGTGCAGAGCAGGACAGTGCAGCCTTGACCTTTGGCCAGCCAGGGCAACACCTCACCTACCCAGTATGACCTGGCTGTTCCAGCTGCTGCTGCGAGCAAGACCCTTGGCACAAAGCATCCCTCTTTCTAGCACAACAATGAGAATAAGGAGTTTGCTAAGAAGAAAACCCTTGCTATTCCTGACTGTGTTGCTCAGGGACCAAGAGTTAGCAAGGGTCAGGAGAAGTCAAATATAAACAGAAGAAAATACAGATTAAAGATAGGGGTCCTGTGCAACTGTAGCTGTTTTCTGTATTATGCTCAAAGCACTGTAACAGGTGAAGCTGCCAGCAGTACAGAGCAGTGGGAAATGGGAAGTGAACAGTGAAGGACAGAGGACATTACATTCCCTTACTGAGGGAAAATGTACCACCTGGGGTTACTGCATGCCCCATAGGGCAGTATTATTCCACAGGAGTAGTATTATGCCCATTCAGGTTGATTGTCTTTCACTTGTTTATGTCCTTAACATTGTCTTTTATGTCTACATTCAAGTTGCACGTTAGTAGTACAATTTTCCCTTGTCCACCGTGAATCAGCAGGGACCCAAAAGCTGCTTCTATGTCCCTGCAGATTTCTACCAGCACAAACTACAGAACTCATCATTGTCATGGTATAGATTTGGCGTCTCAGGACATGCAGTCATCTTTATTACACACAGGGGAGGGATCAGGGAACAATCAGGCGGGATCAAAGCCCTCTCCCTAAAACAAGAGAAAGTCCTATTCCCCTTATCTTAATCATAGCATCACCAAGTTTCTCCAGCTAATTCTCTTGCTGTTCCTTACTGTTATGCCCAGCAGAGACAAAGCGCCTGTCATGGTGCTTCTGGTGACAACTGCCAGCTCCTGAGAGCAGAGCTGGCTTTATTTGGTACTTAAATATTTTCTGGTTTTCAAAAGTTGTCTTCCTGAGTTTGGTGTTCCAAAGATTCATGAGACACCTCTTTGGTCACCACAGCTCTGAGCCAAAGGACATGTATTTTTCATGAGTTCTGCTGTTTTCCTAATACATACTTAAACAAAACAGCCATGACCTGCTCAAAGGAGCTCTGAATTTGTTGTGCAGGTAGAAGTAAGCCTAAAACAAGCAGCAAAGTAGATGCTAAACGTTTGTACAGCAAGAGGCTGAGCACTGACTTTATTGAGCGGATAAATATGGCTAAACATAAACAAAAAGTAGTCTGTTGGCTGCTACAGATATCCAATACACTAATTAAAATTTTAGCTTTGCTTATGACCAAGACTTAAAATATCCAAATGATATCCTCTTGAGGAAAAAATGTGTTTGCTCTTGTTATGTTATTTTAAAAATAGTTCAGCATAAAGAAATACAATTTTGCTACATTTCTTTCTTACAGTGATTTTTTTCTTTGCTCATGTAATTTTGCATATGGAAGAGCTGGACAATTGCAAGCAGTATAAACACTAAAATAAAAAAAGGTTGAGATAAAAAAGGGACCATTTGTCCTGTCACAGCTAAACATTGTTATCAAATGGAAGTTAAGAAATAACTGATACCAGTATGTGAGTAATTAAAAGCATTTTTGTAAAGAAGCCTGTCACACTGCCTCCTGCATGTACATATAAGAGCTGCAGTAGTGTTAGTAATGTTACCTCACTAGTAGTGCTGTCTAATCCAACACAAACATTTGTATGACATAAGAATGAGGAGGTTTTAATCTCTTAATTTACTTATTCCTGATTAAATGAGAGTCAAGCTTTGCAATGGGACCTGAGTTAGCTCCCTGAACCTTGGGATGGTGCAGAATATCAGGCCTTGAACCACTCCATAGGTTTTTAACTCAAAAATCTAGAGAACTCCACGTTTTTTTTTCAGGATTTGGAAGCAGATTTCTTACCCATCTTCAGCTGTCTGTATGAATTAGCTCTTTGCTGCAACTTGCTTTCTCCTTCCCCTTTCTGTTCTTTTAACCACAAGAAATACTCCTGTCTTAAAATATAAACAGTTAAATAGCACTCTCAAGTTAAGGATTTTAATAGAAAATGAGGATAAAAATAAGATAGGAAATTTGGGGGGGTTGCAAAATTTTCCATAAAATAATGACTAAATTTAGAGATCTCCGTGAGTTTCTGACAAAAGGAGTCAATTGGAAACATTCATGTGAAGCCATGATAAATTTTGCGTGCCCTTTAATTATTTTTTGCCTTGCTACTTTCAACTTAATTATGTTACACACATGATAATCCTCCTGGCACTTTGTTAACATCTGGATCCCGTTGTTATATTTTTTAATCCAAAAGTCTGTATATTCTTTTGGGTTAAGTGATTATTTCCCTGTGTAAGTTTTTACTCAGACGAATTTTCATTGTTTCTGTCAATTTTTCCTTTTTCACTACAAGGAACTTTTTGTTTAACTCTTACATAAGTATAACAGGACTATGAATTACCATTAAACTTCTGCTACTAGTGCCTATAAAACATCAGGTGTAGGGAAATAAAAGCTGCAGCTTGCTTTGTTAAGAAAGATCAGTGGACAGCAATACTGAATAACATATACCTAGGAGTTACTGTCCTAATTTTTCTCTCCTCAGACTTCATATTCTGTGGCCTACCTATTCTACTATTTCACATTATGTGAAACTGTTTCTTCTTCCCCTACCTTGCTTAAGATCTCTTTTATATAAACCAACTTTTACTTCCTTCTGCAATCAGAAAACCATTTTCAAGTAAAACTCTCAGTTTTTTTGAAATGAGCAATGTCTTCTATTTGAAAACATGCAGAAGTTATTTTGGACATGACAACAGAAAAAAATGGAAATAAAATAATAAATGAAGTTAAGCAAAATATTCCTCCTTAGTATCATTTAAGTTATTTGCATCTGCTGGCATTAGAGCCATGACCTTTTCAGAGTCAGGTTGGGATACGCCAGCTGTTTGCCTGAATGTTCCAAAATCTAGCATGTTTTCAGAAGCCAGTTTAAGCAGAAACACCCTCAGTGACTGTGCTTTTTTCAGTTCACACAAGAAAAGGCTGTTGGAGCAGACTGCAGATAGAGATATCCAACAAATCTGGAGCTCCAAGGCCTGTTTGTCCCCAGTAAGTTGGCTTTACTCTTGGTCATTCAGTATTGTGGAAGCCACTGTGCATATCAAAGTGTTAAGTAACAAAGATTTCCCGGAAAGAAAACTAATTCCAACCATTGCTGATGTTTACACTTCATGCAATGCATCTGAACAAATTAAACAGATGAAAAAGAAAGGGAAATAGGCAGCCCAAACATCTGAATGCAATTGCCTGGAAAAGCATTGTGGACTGTACATAACTTCACTAGTCTGAGATAATATTCTGCCTCTGGAAGCAGTTAAATTTAAAAAAAGATAGAAAGTGCTTATTTAAATGCAAAAGCTTGTCCAAATGTTTTTAAACCATTTCTTTCAGTGCATTTAATAATGCTCAAATATCTACTGAAGTCAAGCTTCCACTGAAATAAATCAGTGCGGTCTGTTTGTAGATACAAAATGATCCTGCTAAACCGAGCTCCTCACTGTATCACATGTCACTTGTGACAGTTGTGGCATGTATCTGTAAAAGTAGAGAAACAGCGGCTACATTCACCAGAGAGGTAAACAAGCTCTCCTGCGCCAGCTGGCCATTTCCCAGGCTTTTGAGATGTTTGTAGTTCTTTATCATAATAGCATTCACACCCTTTGTGTTCCTCTTCGGGAGGCAGGAAAGTTACCCTTCATCATCACTGGAAAAAATAATGATGTTTCTCAGAAACCCTAACTGTTTCTAGAATAGTCTAGAATTGTCTGGCCTTCTCTTTCTTCTCTGCCAGATTATACTTGCAGATTCTTACAGTAAATCCTTTCATAATATGATTCTCACTATTAAAAGGTTCTTGCAGTACCACATATGCATGCTATGTGATTGGAGAGGGAGGAAGGAGCTGATTTATTTGTGCATATGCAAAGAAGTAGCCCTCTATCTTTCATAAATTGTGCTCAATGTTGCAAAAGCTGTTGCAATGTTTGACAGCATCTGGACCATCTTTTGTGAAAAACTCAAGCTCCTGCCACTTAAATTCCCAAATGCTGACTGTAACCTGCAAGAATGAAGATATTTTGTTATACTTGTTCTAAATGTCAGTAGAGAAACAAGCAACTCTAGTTTAAAGCAAAATTTAGGATTTTGAAAAAAAGAGTTCTTCTGTGTCCTAACAGAATAAAGCAAAAAGATTTTTTTTTTTTTAGCATTTTATTAATAAACTACATTGTGTCAAGGTAGGATTGAGCTGTACCGTAACAATACCCCACAATACCCCTATCATTAAATCATCTGTTGATACCAATTAAAAAGTTTTCACTGTAGTCAAATTAGGCATGCATCCGTTTACCTCACTTCTTATCCGTACATAGTTGCAGATTAGATTTTTCTGGGTAGAAAAGGAACAAGAGAATCAGCTAACTTCCTGGTCTTCCTCTTTAATTATATTTGTAGGAAAGATAAATCATCCACGGATTCAAATGAATATACAGGTGTAATTTCACTCATGGTATTCAATTGCACTTCAACAAAATAGCAAAATGCATGTTAGAAATGTTCAAATCTCATGAGCAGTGGCTATATAGGGTACACCAAAACAATAACACTGAAACATCACAAAACACATTGTACACTACACAGGATAGCTTTCACTTGAATTTAATGAGGCAGTAATCATAACAAAAGACAAATTAAATAACAGCTTACTGAAATTTTCCATTCTGAAAAGAGTATTAATGCCACAATGAGTCTCTGAGTTGCAACTATCTGAGATGATAACAGCATGCTCCACTGGTTGATTCTAAAAATGGTAGAAAAAGGCTAAAGCCACTTTATGCTGTCAAACATATATCAATATATGTACCAATATACCTGTGTCTAAAAGAAAATTGCTTTTAGACACAGGTACTCTATTAACTCTTAAATGGTACCATACTTCATTTGTAGCAACAGCAAGACTGAGGCATTGAAAAGTAACAGATCCAGAATGAAAGACTACTCACGTGATTAATGTCATTCACCTAAATGAGAACTGCTGGCGTTGAGGCCAGAAACTATCAGTACAATACTAGAAAAATATATTGGAATTACTTGACAATAATGAATTGAGTGAGAAACCTAATCCAAACAGGACTAAGATCTCCTTTTATAAGGATTATTAATATTGCATCACTAACGATGATTTTATATTCAGAATTATTTCATGCCAGCACAAAATCTTTGGAGGGGGACAAATCTTAAAAGTATCCATTTTATTGCCTTATCCATGCTCTGTGGGCTATGCGTATAAAACAGGCTCTCAATTGATATGAAGGAAGTGTTGAAGCAGTGCTGTGCCATCTCTGCTACTTGTTCCTCATCCTGTTGTTAAGTGACCATTAGTAACTAGTTACAGCCTGCTTTCATAAATCTGCTTTTCACTCTACCCTAATCTTTTTGCATGAGTTTGTAGTCTGGCATGGAATAAGCAGCTCAAATGCCAACCTGCAGGAATTCCAAAAAGGCGAAGAAGGGCCACTCAGAGCAGACTCACATGACGTGGGTCCCAGTAATTACACGGATTGCTGTGAAACCAAAGTGGATCCACATCTGTTATGACCTTGTCCTTTCTCTGTTCAGATGATGGGGGCATTCCTTGCTCCTACAGTCAGTCCTACAGTCAATCCTACAGTTTGCCCCAGGTAAGAGCCCTGGCAGGACAGGTCATTGCCTAAGAGGCATGGAATCTCATCCCAGGGGTATACAAAGGTTGAGTGAGGATTTGGTATCACTTCTCCCAGTCCCATTGCTGTTATCCCTCTTCCGTATTATTAGAAGAGAACTACCACCCCTTGTATCTAGTTACATGGCCAGATGTTACACAATTGAATAAGATAATAAATATGGATACCTGATGAATTGGGGCAGCTGGGCAGAAGGGGAGATGGGAGTAGCTGCTATACAAACCTTACAATTTCAAGAATTATGACAAATCTTGAAAATTGCCATTTTCATAATGGTAAGAACTCTGTTCTTCCATGTCTTGAGTCACTTGCTTTTGCCTTCTCCATTCTCTTCTCTGTACTTCACTGTTTTGACTGGTAGCACCATACATTTTCTTTGGACTTACAAAAGTTTCGTTGTTCATTTCTGTTTCTTCAGCCAGTTCATCTTGATCAATTATGCCACATTTCTCTTCACTGAGGTTTTCAGGGTCAGCCCATTCCTGCTTCTCCCCAGAAGCAAAGATAGCGTAGAATATCACTCCACTGTAATGCACCAGGGCTGCGATCAGAAAGACATTTTGCCATTCTTCACGAGTCTGAAAGAATGGTTCAGGTCTCAATAAGTTTGCAGTATAAACAAAATATTATTCTCTGAATTAGACCACGAATTAACACATACTGAACAATTACCACTGTTTGATTTCTGGTGTTACAGATAGCACAATTTATGAGAGTCATTATGAAGATCTTTTTCTTTTTTTTTTTTTTATAATGGCTAATTAAATAAAACTTGGGGGGTTTTGTTTGTTTGTTTGGTTTTTTTTCTGACAGTGAAGTTTCTCTCTCAAATGTGAAATACTCCTGGAGTTGAAAATGCAGGGATTTCTCTAACAACTAAGTTAATCTTATTGTAGATCAGTGGTTGCTTAGGAACTCCGACAGGGTGGGTTCCAGTGCATCCCACAAGGGATGTACTGTAGAATTGTTTCCCAAGTCCTATAAGCAGTAGTATGGAGATACTGCAGAGACTCAGCTGCAGGTAGCATAAAATAATATCTCCCTACACAGATAATTTGTTTATGATAGCTAAGAATCATGCCACTACTATATTATATGGTTAAGACAACAGAAAATAGCTGCAGAAATTGATGATGAAATGGACTTCCCAGGAAGCTTTGAGATGTCTTAACTCTTGTTGTATTACCTAAACCTTTTCCTAGAAAACATGGAGAAATATTACCTTATGTTTTGTCATTGCACCAACGATGAGTGGGCACACCATTCCCGACAGTGTCCCCACACCATTGGAAATTCCCATCAGAATGCTGGCATAACGTGGTGCAATGTCCAAGTGATTCACATTGAATCCTACAGCAAATGAGAGACAGTGGTCAATTACACAGCACTGTGCCACCTGGCCGATAGGGCTTCCTACAGCTATTCTGGCTGAAGAAGCCTGAAAAGGTAGGAAACCCCCTACTGTATATATCAGAAAGAAGGATAGTATTTTCTTGGTGTTAAAGTTATGTTACAACTCTTTATTCCCTTTCAAAACCCCCTTTTCCCAACCTTTGGGGATCATGTAGTTTGTTTTGGACTCATTTAAAGTGTTTGTGCTTCCCATTTTCTTAATGCATTCAGGAAATATTTTTAATCAGAATCATAGAATCATAGAATAGTTAGGGTTGGAAGGCCTCACATTAGTCAAACGTCTGATATAGTCTTATTTAGGTAGTAGTGGTTCTTAATACATGTTTTCTAATATTTGTAATAGCAGTTTAACACCATGATAAAAAAAAAAAAAACAGATAAAAAACCAGACTATAGACTAGTATGAAAAATAATTACTCTTATATATTTTATTAAGAAATAGATAAAAAAGAGGAAAAATCAGCTCTGCTAATTGTTATGCTCTAGGTAATGAAAATTAGTCATATGAGCTATGGACGACCACAAGAAAGGATGATGAATTCCAAGTGTATGTGATTGAATACAGTAAAAAATTGACTGCTGGGAAAATCCTGCAATAAAATTTGATTGATACAAATGGCCTCCCCTGCAAGCATCTCACAACTGAGTAGCATAACTACTGCCCTTCTGGATACCCTGAAACAGCTGAAGACCAGCAGTTAATGTTGATGGTCAGTCTTGTTCAATAGATCATCTTCTTGGCAGTATGCTAGCTGATGGCCTTCCATCTTCATAACAAAACAGGGTTTTATAATAATGGTGATACTGTTGGAGCTACACAAGTCAGTCTGAACTGGTGAGACCCATGAAAGTGTAAAAACCAGCTGTTTTGGTGAAAAGCTGGTTATAGGACACAACAGAGAAAGGACTGACCTAAAAAGCAGAAACTGGCAGCTGGGGCTGGGAGCCAGGCTGCAACTGATAGTCTTTGAGCAACTATTAATTTCAGAGTAAGTCTCTTTCTTTCTTCTTTTAGGGATATTGTTTATTGCAAGAGGAAAAAGTGGCTGACACTGTAAAAGTTTATTAAAAAATAATAGCACAAAGCTGATGAATCAATAAAGCGCAGCTTCTCTCAAAGCTCCATGTCTCATGTGAAACACGTTTCACAGATACTGAAGTAAATTATTTCTGATATGGAAAGAAATAGGGAATATCTCGTAAACAGCTACATCAAGAGCAAACAGAATAATAGAAATTATGACAATAACAACAATGGGGATAACAACATCACTTTTATCACTAATAGTAAAACCAAGAATAAGACAAACACTTACCTGAAATTGCAAATCCACTGAAGCCCACTGCTAACACCAGAAATGAAATAGCCACACCTTTTGTATGAGAATAACCAACCACCAAAAGCAAGGTAGCTTCCATCCCAAAGCCTTCAAATAAAACACATGGAAATGAATTCAATTTCAATTACTACTGGCCATGGAGGTACTAATAAGATCTTGCCAGAATAGCAAAGTAAAATGAGACAAAAGTATTTTTTATCTTACAGCTGTTCTTGAACATACTTGGAAGCTTTGTGGACTTGCAGAAAAAAGATGAATATTCATTGTCTGAGAATACTTTTTTCTCCCCATTGCTGTGTAAAAGACCCAAGCCATTGGTACAGTTAAATCATTGAGCAGGACAGGGAAACAATAAGAAAATGACTCTGTGCAAAGCACTGAAAAATTCACAAAGACGCCAACATGACAGGAAAAGGAGAAAAATACTTGCCTTCAATTTCCCATGGTTGTAGCAATGTGAGGTTTTCTTGGTAAATAGAACAGAAGAGCATTTTATATAGAGTCATGTCACCAACACAATAGGACATCCCTGAGCACGACAGGGAATTTCCAATCACTGCCATTACTGCAAATTAACATTTCCTAATATATAACTTTACAATCCTTCTGGGGCTTTTCTTGGTTTTAGTTTTGGTAGTTTTGTCCTTTTTTTTTTTTTCTTTTTTAATGACACTGAAAATACACTCTGAAAATACACTGAGTTTGAGGATCCTTTATGAAGTTGCCTAGCCAAGCTGCATGGCATCTGTGATGGCAGGCTTCTATATCTCAGGCAGCCTGTGCCATTCACACATACTGTAAGCCAGGAAGTGGTAGTGGAGAAGGACTCCACAGGCTATCTGGATTGATTTTTTTTTTTTCCTAGTGTAATATCTTCCCTGTATGTAGATGTCATTGATTTTTCAGTTCAATGACTGAACTGGAAATTAATTATTTTGTGCTGAGTGAAAATTAGTCTGTCCATCCCTTGCCTTTTTCTTCTTTATCCACTCCTAACAGCCTGAACTTGTCAGTGGGCTCTCTCTGCTGGAAGTAGCGCTTGGGAAGATAGCCAGTTATTGCAAGACTCTATCCACTATGAAAGGATCTCTCTAGCACCGTGGTTCAGGGTTAACTTTGTCTGCACGAGTTTGCAAGATGAGGCTTATTTCATCATACTGCTCTTCTGAACCAGTCCCTATTGTCCTTTTAATTATTAACCAGGCTTCTTGCCTCCGCCCTTTTTAAAAGCATGCTCATATGTGTAAGGGTTTATATCATGAGGACATCTAACATCAATTCTCCATTAAATGCTTCAGATTAAGCAG
>JBCJKH010062991.1:7327-21093 GCA_039877255.1 Loriculus beryllinus
CAATTTATTTGTAGTGATTTCTATGCCATGCTAATGTGTAGTTTGGAGTCCAAGTATGTAAGATGCCCTGAACTAGCAAACTGGAAGACTGACTGTTGTGCTGGGACAGGGGCTTTGCCAATCACTGCTCCATAACCCCGTTAGTCATTAAAAGTTTCCCAAAGAGCTGGTGACTGGAGGCTGTTGTATTAAAGTTATATTTGGGCTGCTGCCGTCTCTTTGAACCTTCCTATAGCAAACAACTGTGCTGCATTTTTAAGAGTTTTTATTGTTGAGTAGCCAGGTTGCTTTGGAATTGCTCGGTGTGTGGAGATGGGGGTTTTTTTGTGCCTAAACCCTTTCTTCTCCAACCTGAGATATGTAACTGTAATGATGTGCAGTACAGAGTGTATTCTATCATCTTAAAGGTCTGAGAAAATAAAAAGTGTTACAAACATATAACCTCTGAGCTACTGAGCATCAGCTGGGGAGGTGTACCCCCCTCCCTTTTGCTGTGACTAGGGGAATGCAGACATGCTCCCTGTCAGAGAAATCTTTGCTTGGTGGCATCATCTGCTCTGCAATGCTTCACCCTTGCAGCAAATCCTCTCACCCCTTCTCCTATCAGTCTTGTTCCTTGCACTTGCAAGGAACCCCACCTTTAATGTGTGCTCCTTGCACAGTGATAAAGCACGTCTTGGAGTGAGGGCAGTGCAGATGGGATCAGAGGCATCTATTTTTGTGTCTCAGGCACGGACTAGTGTGTGCTTGGTTTGCCTGTGCTTCAGCTTGCTCCTCAGCATCAGGAACAAATTGGTATTTGTCATAAGCTCTTTTGATCCTTGAAGAAAATGAAGGGCCATTTAACATTTTTAGCGTAATAATAATAATGGAGGAAAAGGGATGTATTCTGGTGTCTGAGAACAGCGGGTATTTATTTAAGAGCGTACTTTAGAATAATAACACAAAAGACCTTTAATCTCAGAATTTCAAGGCACCTTGTAAACTATAAACATTGATTCTCCTCCTTCTTGTTATTCCTTGTGGGCATTTGACTGCTATAAAATAGAAGAAGGTTCCTACCCTGATGATCTTGCAGCAAGAACAAACAAATACCAGGGAGCACTGAGGCTAAGCACAAGCGGGATGCAGGTGGTAAACACAACCAAGGGAGTGTTTTGGGCATGGGTGGTTTATGTTCATGATCTCATCCATGGGCAGATCTGTTCTGCATAAGTCAGCCTCATGGACACCTGTACAAAAGAGATGTATCGTGCCTTGGGGAAGCTGAGCAGTGGGGCATGTAGAAGAGATTGGTCACTCAATAAACTTATCCTCGAGAAATGTAGCTCTTAATATGGCAAGGAGGTGAGTGAGTGAGTGAGTGTTGTTGGGCTGTGGAGGGGATACATAGCTCCAACAGCTAAAGATTTCCTACTAAAAGCCAAAGGGAGTGGATTCTAGATTTGCCTTCTTAAGTGTGTGCCTGCTGTCACCTCTGCATTGATAATGTTATGCCTCCTTTTCCTTTTTTTTTCCTTTTTTTTTTTCCCTTTTTATCAATTTCTACAAAGTAAACACTGAAAACCGATTTGAGCTGTTCTGAAATTTTGGGTTCCTTTGTTTCTCTGCATTTCTATTGGATTATGTCCCTGACATTATTGCCAAGAAGTTAAATAATACATCTAGAGATGGAGGAAGCTGAATAATGCAGCTCTGCAGCTTATAGCTTTTCTAGTGCTGTGCCACAGAGCTTTTTGAGTGGAAAATTGTGACTGGCAGGCAAATTTAGACAAAAATGTTTTGGAAATTGCTGGTTTTTTTCCTCTTTTCCTTTTTTATCTGATATGGACCAAAATGTACTACTGGAAGCTGTTCACAGCAAAACAAGCACAGAGACTCAGAGAAAGTAAATGCAGATAAGGAGGAAACCTGTTTGCTAAACACTCACCTGTGGTCGCAGAGCACTGGTTATTCAAAGAGCATGGACTGTGCCTCTCCATAGCAAAGGAGCTGGGCAGGCCTGACTCAGCTGGAGCCTTGTGTTGGATCAAAGGGTAAAGAAAATCCAGGCTGAGCCTCAGGACTGATGGAAGGCTCCCCCCTCCTGCACCCATGGAAGGGATGGAAGCATTTCTGTTGCCATGTATGAATTATGACAGCTACACCAAAGAAGATTGAGCAATTTCAGCTCCAACCCCTTGCCTTCTGCAAATCTTTCTACCTTCGCCCAGTCTTTCCCTCTCTGCAGCACCCCATTTTGCAGTGAATACTGGGGTCTGGGGTTAGCCTATCTGTGCTTTAGCTTGTCCTTTCTATGTCCCTGGATGGTAGGTAGAGACAAAGAAAACTGAGCTCAGACCTTGGATGCCTCAAGGTACTGTGTGACAGCCAGGATGTTCTCCTTAACTTTTGCCGCCTGCTGCACCATCCCCAAGCTTGCTTAAGGAACAACTTGCCAAGCCTCAGTCAGCTCATCTGGGTAAATTCTTCCTTCCTCTTTTGCCTATGGGAAGAGAAAGAGCTAACAAAGCCCCTCCAAAACAAACTGGATAGAAGCCATTGTTTTATGTCCAGGCCTTGCTGAGTAATAATGATGTGTCTTTAACCACCCACTCGTGCTTCTGCTTATCCCCCTGTTTGTTCATGACCTTCAGTCATTGTATCCAGTTGAATTGAGCTTGTGTATTCCTGACACACAGGAGCTGCATCTTCATTCATTTGTGGTGAATGCTGAAGACACTCAGGGCACTTGAAATTAAATAATCAGCCGTGAAACAAAAGCCCCTAAATGAGCACACAGGAACATTGTCTGTTTTATTTGCAGATAAGTTCTGTCTAAAAGCCAGCAATGCGTGATGCTTCTTGCTGCTTTTTTAGTTTACAGCAGATGTTACACTCATTATTAGGAGCCATACCCTTGCAGTCCATGATGTAATGGAAGCAGGAAGCCAGAGGTGAGGAGCTGGGATGTTTCCGGCCTTTTTAGGTGATGCTTCAGAGAAGGGAGGAGTGTGGAGAGAGGGCTCTGCATTCAAGCAAAATACCCTGTGCTTTTGTGCCTTTTGAAGCTGGGTGTTTATATGAGGTTGGATGCATCAGAGGCGAAGGGGAAAAAAGTAAAGATTTTATGGTGTTCTATGGAGGATGCACGCGGTGTGGGTCAGTGGAGCTGTGAGATGTTCTGGGCTCTGGAGGCCAGCATGTCTGTGCTGGAGGAGAGAGGAGTTTATGGGTTATGTGGTGGTGCTTGGTGCTCTGAGAAGTCAATATTGTACTGAGTTGAAAAAAAAAAAGGAAAACTGAGATATACAGGCATATTTGCACCCAGGATAGGGTCAAAAACATCTTACATCCAAGAAGAATCCCATCTCTCTTTTCTTTCTTTGCACTTTTTTGGAAAAAACCCTTGGAAGATGCATTTGTTATCCCCACCAAAAAAAAGCCATCTGAGAACAGCCCGGTGCAGCCCCCTGACCACAAGCAGGCCATCTTCAAAAGGGAGATGTGTAGCAGCACACTGAATTCCTCCCCTTTTATTTCTCTTCTTGAGAGCAGATAAATGCATTTGATTTAACGTTCTGAAAAGATGGGGAGTATTTTACGCCCACATGCGCGCACCTTAAATCTCCCTTTGGATCACTGTAAGCGGCTGCTGGGTGTGTGCAGCTGGAAGATAACATGCTCATCTCCTCTGCTGAGGGCAGGCAGCAGCAGCAGCGGGGCCAGCAAGCCCAGGTTATCTGTTACCAGCACGCTGTTTGCTGTTTCTCCTCTTTTCCCTCCCAGCTCCAGCCAATTCTAGATGAAACCCCCTTCATATGAACTTGGTGTTTGCAATTTAGTGCATTGACCCCACTGAGCCTGGTGGATGTGGCTGTGGAGCAGGGGGGTGTCCCATGTGATGGCAGTGGGCAGAACAAATTAACAGCCTGGCAAATACAGTGGGGTCTGACAGTGTCCATCAGTCCCCCTGTTCTGTATGGAGCAGCAATCAGGTTGCTGGTTACCTGCCACAAATGGCAGCCATGGGTTGTTCTTCCCTTTCTTTACTCACCACTCCTGAAAGATTTGTGGAAGCCCTTCAGGAGGTTTGGGAATGTGGCCCAGGATGCTCTGTGTGTCAGGATGTCAGGAGCAGAAACCACATCTGTGCTTATTCATCATTGAAATATGGAAGCCCATGTTTGTTGAGAAGCAAGTGAGCGCAGATTAAGTTTCTGCGTGGGGGCAGTTGGCACTACTTCTAGCATAATAGTCCATTATTATTTGACTATCAGAGTTATAATGGTGAGTCGTAGCCATGTCTCAGTGTTTCAGGCTATTCAGGCTGTTACTGTGTGGTGTAACACCTCCCCAAGTGGAAAAGTAGTTGGTCTGCTTCAGGTGTGGTCTTAGCACAGTCACCTCTCCCCACAGAAATGATAATACAGCACACAAGAAAACATCAATAAATGGAAAAGAATGTTGGAGCTTCATTCCCTCAAAGACCAGAAGGTTTGTATGTGGGTAGGAAGCAGGAAAGCAGCTCCTTCTACACTCTGGTCCATAGAGTCAAAGGGGGTTTTCTGTTGTCCGTGGAAACCCCTCAGGCAGCCTTGGAAATCCCAACTGTAGGCTCCAAAGAAGTCAAATTACGCTTTTTATCAGCATTTCAACTGTGGGTTTGTTAGTTATCTTTTTGGTTTGGTTTTTAAAGAAAGAAAACGGAAGTGAGAATGAGAAAATAGGAAAGGAGGTAAAAGAAAAGAAAAAAGGAAAAAGAAGGCAGGAGAAGGAAAGGAGGAAGGAAGAAGGAAGGGAAGAGCAATCTACAGTAGGAAAATATTAAGATTTGATACGGTACAGATAGGTCATGGAGTCAAGGGACCTTGCCTCTCATTCTATGTGCTGCATAAGTTACGAAGAAAAGTGAGTGGCATAATATATCTTGTTATTTAGGGAATAAGATGAAGGCTGTGCCATGTAGCTCTAGCATTTCCTTGTATTAGCATACTTATGCCTGTCATATTTTTGGTGTATCTGTTTAGTGGGTGTTTTCTTGTTTTCTTTTCCTTTTTAATCAGTTTTGCAGGGCGGATCCTTTCATTGTAAAGATTTTCTGTATTCCAGACCTTCTTGTGAAAACTGCTGCATAATCCCCAGTTTTAGCAAAGCAGAGCCCTGAGGTGATGAATGAATTATGGAACAATTGTGTTTGGAAGGGGTCTCTTGAGACCATCCAGTCTGACCCCATTGCTCGAGCAGGGCCTGCTGGAGCAGATTGCCCAGGACCATGTTCAATTGGGTTTTGAGTACCTCCACAGATTGAGACTTCACAATGTGCCTGGGCAACCTGTTCCAGTGCTTGACTGCCCTCATAGTTAAAAAGTGTTTCCCTACATCCAAATGGAATTTCTTGGGTGTTGGTTTGTGTTTTTAACAAAGGAGGCCCTGTTGCAGGGCCCCACCTTCCCAATTCCTTGTGAGAGGAGTGCAGGAAATCACAGTATCCTTAAAATGTAAGGTGAGAAGACAACTTGGAAAGATTCCTTTACACACTTACATGAACTTAGAAGAGTGACAGGAGAGAGACCATCTGGAGAAAGTAGGGACTGATTTGAATGGGGAGAAAATGGCTTCATCTGAAAAAGTTTGATCCACAGTTAGCTTTCAAGTGACTTAAAGCTTATGGTGTAATCAGAGCTTTGCATTCCATTTGTAATGAAGACAAACAGGTGCCAGCTGTAAAATTTATTCCTGGATCTGGACTCAAAGAGTTTTTATTCTCTACAACTTTCCAGAAGTTTTGGTTCAGATTTTATTTCTGATTTTTGCTTTTCACGTTCTGGGCAAGCTGAAATGTATGAGCCTTGATTTTGTGTTTATAAGAAATCAAGGAAGGATGGGAGGAAAAGACGCATACCTCTTAGGATTGACATCTCTTTATATGTCTTGAAGTCTTACACCAAATGTTAAATCAGAATTCCTGAATCACCAGTTTGAGGACGTGGAGCAAAATGACATGGTGGCCCAAAATTACCCAAAGAGCTGGTACTTGAGAGAAAATGCTGCCACCCTGGCTCCTTAACATGGACAGTGCATGTCACATCCCTCTTCTGAGGTTTCGGAGGTCAGAGCCCAATCCTGCAGGTTGGTAGGCACCTCTTAAAAGATGATGAGGATCTTCAGTTGCCCACTCAGTGCAGTATAGAGAGAGATTACACTGGCAGAGGGTGAGTGCTGCTTAAGGAGGAACCGCTGGGCTTCAGTGTACTGGAGGGAAGGATTTGGCCCTTCTGAGACCTAGTTCAGACTGAACCTTTAAGCAGGATGATTGCCCATCAATAAAGAAGATACCATAGAGAACCACCGCCTGGTTCTTGACAGTGTGATGGGATATTCATGACAGTGTAATAGGATTTTGGTGAAATGCAATATTTTACTCTCGTTACCAGAATACAGCAGGGGCCCTTTAAGTCAGAAAAATTGATTTTAGAATAGGGTTTGTTAGAACCTTTCAGTCCCACAATCGATGTAAATGGGCAAATATCATTCCCTTTAAATCTAGTTTCCTGAGGCACAGCTGCACTGGGCAAACATTGGAGAAGCAGGGAGAACACCCCTGTGCACCATTAAAGCAGAGAAAACCAGACACATTCTTCATGCACAGGAAAACCTCTGAGGGAAAGGCTGAGAGAGCAAGGCATGAGTGGGCCTTGGTGTAACGTCATTGAAGCTGTGGGGTCTGCCTGCTGATATATGAAGGAACATGTTGCAGACAGAAGAGACCTATTATTCTCAGTAGAAAACAGGGGAAGTACAGAGAATATTCAGGTCAAGCATTAGGAAAAACTTACTAGCGGGTGAGTTACTAGTCAGCTAAAGCAAGGTGGATGTTGGAAAACCAGTCCCGCACTTGTAGGCTGGGAAACAAATGAGTACTGTTTGTCTGGAAGAACAGGGAGTTGGGGACAGCTCCTGTCCCTGGCTCTGACACGGAGTCGTAGCAATCCTGTGCAGGGTTATGATGTGTAGTTTCTGTAGGCAAATCTGAACTGTCTATAGACTAAATTGAACTGTTACCAAGTAACAGACGTGGGTGTGTAAAGGCATGAAGACAGGCTAAGAAAGTTGGGGCTGTTCAGCCTGGAGAAGAGAAGCTGCTGGGAAACCTCATAGCAGCCTTCCAGTATCTGAAGGGGTCTATAAGGATGCTGGGGAGGGACTCTTCATTAGGGACTGTAGTGATAGGACAAGGGGTGATGGGTTCAAACTTGAACAGGGGAAGTTCAGGTTAGATATAAAGAAGCAGCTCTTCACTGTGAGAGTGGTGAGGCACTGGCAGAGGCAGCCCAAAGTAGTAAATGCTCCATCCTTGGCCATGTTGGGCAGAGCCTTGGGTGACATGGTTTGGTGTGAGGCGTCCCTGCCCAGGGGAGGAGGTTGGAACTGGATATCTGAAGGTCCTTTCCATCCCAAACCATTCCATGATTCTATGAGCAATAAGAATGTTGGTAGCTACTTGGCCATTTGGTTTGTACAACTGCTAGGTCAGGTTTAGGGTTGTCTCCACTGAACTTGTGTCATCTTCATTGCTGGGGAAAAAGCATTTATTCCTTTGATGACTGAAAACTAAGTGGAAATTTGTAAAAATGTCTAAAAAAGTGTATCCTTAGGAACATTCTGAGTGATTGAAAACCAGTTTTTCATCTCTGGAAAATCTCTGATTTTCAAATTTATGTCACCTGACCTGAGAAATGATGGTGGGGAAAGTTATAATATTGAAAGCATTCATAAAGAGTCTAAAAACGTTTTCGCTTCAACCTTACCAAAGCATTTAACTTCCCCTTTGTGTTATATTCATAGAATGCAAAAAGCAACTTCTTTTTTTCAGCCTTATCCAAATGAGATGCTGTCATGAAATTTTTTCTTGAAGATTTCAGCAGAATTGATTTTTTCCTGCAAAACATGCCATTTCTGTTCCGTTTGAATTTGATGCCAGAAAATGTGCCTTTTCACAAATCTTGGGCCAATATTCATTACCATCATGCAGCTGCTGTTGCTGCAAGTAGATACTTGAAAAAATAGCCAGTGAAAACACTGGTTTGTAGCCTGTGCCTCATGACAGTGGTGAGCATAGCAAAAACGCCTCTTAGCTGCAAGCAAGATGGACTGGGGATATTGTGTTTCCTCAGCTGGCAGTTGTAACTAGTGCACCCTTATCTCTTACTCTCATGGTGAGGTTATACGTATTTCCACAACTGAGAGGCAAGGAGGGTGAGCATTACAATGCTTACTAGCCTGCCTCTAGCACTGTGGCAGAGAGGGGTACGAAGGTTCCCTTTGAGGGCCCTGTAAGTACCTGTTCCTGTGTTTCAAATGTCTCCCCAGAGTCAGCTTTCTTACTGTTGAGATTGCTTGTGGTTTCAGTCATACATAAAAAGCTCTTGGAAGAGTAGCCCACTGTGTATCAGTATCAACTCTTACCCCTAGTAGGAAATCTGACCAGGGAACCCAAAGTCTGTTACTTCAAGCCAGGCTGATGGTATGGCTTAGCCAAACACTCATGTGCACACCCCAAACCTTCCTTTTGTTGGGTGCATGTGAAAATAAGTCAGCAGTATAAAAGTACCCTGCCTGCGCACACACACTGTTCATTCCTCCATGTCAACCCTTAGATGGTCATGCTCTTGGGTTTCCATTATCAGCGTACAATCAGTGCCTCTTGCTGCTCAATAAAACACATCACAACAAAATAAACTATGTCCTTCTCTCACCCTTCCTCAGACGTACAAGCACATAGACATTGCACAGCAGCAATCACTGTGAAGAGGCCAACATGGATGCCATTTATTAGGTACACTTATGTGCAGCCTGATTCCTCTGGAGGAATTGCAGTCACCAGGCTTTAAAATCAAAGGCTGGCCTCAATGCCAGCTGTGCAACTGCAGGGCACATGGGTCACCGACTGGGAGCCTGATGAAAAAGGTCAAAGGGAGGTTTGTTTGGACACGGATGGGCAGGAAGGCTACACCTTCTGAGGAGGTTTGATTCTGATATTAAGGTCACTCACAAAGCCGCTTGGCAGGTAGCATTGTGCCCTCATTAGTTCATGATAGGGCATGGTGGAGCGCTTCATGTTGACAGTGTTGTGTCCCCAGAGCCTCCTGGGAGATGAGGTGAAGTGGAAAATAAAAGCAAACACAAGAGTTGAGGGAGTCGTGGCTATGCAGAGGCAGTTTCCACCCCTGCTGATGGGGAGTGACAGTGGGATGTAACGTGGAATACAGAGATGGAAAAAGCCTAAAGAGATCCATCCAGTCCCCCTCCAAGCAGGTGCTCTGCTTTTATTTTAGCATCATGCTGTTAGGGTTTCTTGAGATGACATTAAGCGGATTCATAGCCACAGTGCTGAGCCTGATGCCACAGCAAGCCCCCCAGTGTGTTGTGGTGCTGTTATTTGGCCTAATGAGGGGAATAAATACACCTGGAAATAGGGAATTCTCTCTCATCCTGGGGATTTGGCCGGATGGGTGTGAATTCTTATCAACCCATTTCCATGCAGGAGACTGAGGGTGATTTTTAGTCCCTTCAGTGGATGGTAAGTGATACTTGAGCCCTGTCTCCTCCCAGTTGCCTCCATCCTTCATTACCTTTCCATCTCCTCCCACTGCCCCCTCCCTCTATTGCCACCCACTCTCATAATAGCTACTGCACCAGCGCAGCACCGCTGCAATAACAAACACCGCCTCATTTCAGAATGATGAATGAAGAGTTCTAATGAAACTGGCCTAAGCCATTCCTGGCAAGCTGCCTGGTTTTTGTTTGTTTTAAGCAGGGGTGATCCATCACCCTCCTGACTTCCCTCCACCGCAGCATCCCCAGTCAATGCACTGTGCCAGCCTCCCTCCTGTATCCCTCACTAGCAACCCAGTCCCTGGCTCCCTGCAGTTACCTCATCTCGCTGTGACCCCAGATCCCTTCCAGGTTTGTTCCTAAAACCTCCTTTGTCAGTAGCTATGGCTGTGGGTTAACAGGGTGCTTGGTGCCATACTGGAGTGTATATCATCTCTGTTCATCTCCAGCTGACAGTGCTTATGCACAGACGTACATACATATTGCTCACTAATAGCACAGTTGAATGTCTGGTAGGTATTAATTGCCCTTGCAGCTTGCTCTTTCATTAGGATCTCCTGTCTCTCCTGGGACAGGCTGTAAATCAAAGTGTGACTCACAGCTTTTGGAATGGGCAAATACATACCAACAAGCCCCAGAGAAGGAAAAGAAAGAAAGCAGAGCTCCACCCAGCCTCTTGAGGGAAATAAAAGGAAAAGAGAAGGGGGGGGGAAATAGCAATCTCAGAAGCACTTTAATCTAGTGAGCAGGTGCTAGCCCCTCACTCAGCACACTGAAGGCATTTGGGAAAGAGAATAAGGAAGGTCACTGTATGCGTTGCTCTGGCTTCTCGTGTGCCTTTTCATTATTACAGGAGAAGGAACCATGTTGTTCTTTGTCTTCTTTGAAAGAATTAAGCTGACAGGTGTATGTGCAAGGGGAAAAATGAGGCAGGACAGAGGGAGCAAGGCAGCTCAGGTACAGAGCTCAGTGTAACATCAAACGTGGGACTCCTGGAAGAACAAACAAGAGCGATGTCAGTGTAACTTGCTTTTCCAACCTTTCTCCAGGTGTCCTTAGTACTTAGTTTTTCAGAGCATCTTGAAGAGCTGGATAAGTGTTTCTTTTAAGCATTTTTCCAAACATTTGACAATTTTTCCTCAGAGATAACCTGCTTAAGTTTATTTCTCTCTGTGAAGTACCTTGGGAAAGGACTTTGGTTTCTTTAAAGCACATGATGAAGCAAAACACTTGGTGAATAAGAGGCAAACAGGAGAACCCATGAGAGTTAGCAGCATGCTCCTGAAGGAACTTGTTAGCCAGAATTTTCAATGGAAAACTTTGAGAAGCTTCTGGATAAAAGCATGTGTGGGTATTTTTGTCTATAAAAGCTATTCTATGTGGCCAGATTCTTGTAGCTTTCATAAGCATGTTGCACATCAAAACATGAAGCACCATTGCTTTTGGTGTTGTCAGGTGTTTTGGGAATAGGGAAGTGACATGTGCTGTCCTTGCTGTTTACTACTCCTAATTTTTTGTTGAAGGAGCTTCAGAGCAGAATCAAGACCTTGAACATGCCATGAAGGGATGTATATTCCTCCCCAGCCTTTGATGCCAAATTGCTTTACAGCCTCTTTTGGTAGGGAACATTCAGAATGCAGCTTCCTCTGTGTGAGGCTATATCCAGGTTTGCAGCTCAATACAGAATGGGATGGGAAGGGATACTGTTGGACAAAGTCTCTGGAGAAGTCCTTTCTTAAAAATGTCCTGAAATTCCTAATGCTTCAGAACAGAACGTTTGCTTAAATAATTTGTCTGGCCAGGCTGATTGCAAAGCAGACCATTGCATATGGGTATGCAGTCCAAATCTCTGCAGTGTTCCCAACCTTGCTGATTTACAACTTTCCAAGGTTCACCTTGTTATGAAGGAAGAAAACTTTGCTTCTTCTCTTACCTACCTATTATCTCATCCCAGGATGATAAAGCCTGATGGGGGGTGGGGGGGGGGGAGGTAACCTTGCAAGCCCAATAGGGACATAGAGATTTTCTTCTTTTGCCCTTTCAGTCAGGAAAACTTGGCTGTACCTTATTAAATACGTTTGAAATCCCACAAGGTTTATCCAGGCTTGTTCTTTTAATCCCAGGGTTTGCTCATACAAAGAGATTTTATCCCGTATAGCTTGCAAACTGAAGCACCCCATTTTCTTGTAGGAGTCTTGCAGCAGATGGGCCCCTTGTAGGGGACCTGGAGTATCTCTTCGGTACTTACAGCTATTTCTTTTCACCTCTGCTCGCTTGCTGTGAAAATAGCAGTTGACTTTGAAGAGTATTGTATGGTCCTACATCCCACCACTGTTAAGCCTTTGAAATCAGGATAACTCAATTCTAAATACCTCTTTTACTACCTCTTCTTCCTGAACCTTCATTATTTTTCCTTGAAACAAAACTTAAAGTAAAGGTAATAAGATATCTTACTGCCAGGAGCACAAACATGGATTCAGTTAGTCATCTGCTGTATTGCATAGGGAGATAGAAAAGGCATATGGAGCCTGGGCTATCTAATCTAATCTCACTATGTCTATATAATCTGGGTAAATGGCTAATCTATCACAAAGAGATAATAATAATTAAGGCTGCAACCAGGTTCCATTAGCACAATTGATGTGCCCTGATCCCTATTGGGTTTACTTCGAAAGCAAAAAAGATCTTTTCTTTCCATATAGCTCAAAGAAAATTAGTCAAAGTAGGTTTTTCTGAGTTACAAGGCATTAACAAATTAACCCAGATTTAAAATTTTGGCTCCTACCTATTATTTGTTTTCACATCTTCTAGCTCAACATAGATTTATCACTGTCCTGTATTCCAGATTTGCGTATGGTAAAAGCCTCTTGAGAATTCACTGCTGGATGTATTAGTGGAAAATAGGCTGTAAATCAGCAGAATCATTAACTCTTGGTTTACTTAAGAGCAGTGATTGCTTTGTACTCTGGAAAGAGGTGTTCTGCCACCTGTTAGCCCTGCATAATCTGAAGGGGGACTATAGGCAGTAATTTTTCAGGATGCTTAAGGGGGAGATTTTCTTTTACATAGATTCCTGTCGTGGTCACATTCCAGATATTTTTAATATTGTTTTGGAGAACTATGGTGTTCCCCTTTAACACTGGAGATTCAGTGTGGGGAGGTTTGTGAGTGTGGGAAGACAGAGGGATGCATGCTCTTGACACTTGGAGTGTGGTTTATTGGTTTTGATATGCTTCCACAGCTTGCTATACTGGAAAATAGCTTTGTAAGTTGCCGATTCCCTCCTGTCTTTGCTGTTGGTTTAGGGGCATAAGCTTTAAACCAGCCCAGGTTTTTGAGTAGTGCTTCTAAGGAGTCTTCTGAGCATCCTCTAATAGGAGAGCAAGGGATGTTTAAATTATGACAGCTTCCTGTCTGGCGTCTTCTGAACTAGAGTGCAACACAACATTGGCATGCCAATAAAACACTCTGATAAGTCCCTTTTTTGCACTTATCAGCCCTTTTCTCTAATCAAGCCGCCATCCTTCTGGGAGGACAAAGAGAAGAGGCAGTACAGTGCCAGGGTGAGCATCTCTGCCTAAGGATCTACCCTAGAACAGGTTCTCTCTGTGGCTCCCCTGCAGCTACAGAGCAGATTGCTAGGATCAGAGCTGAATCCTACTGATTGCAACAGATTTGATGGACCAGCTGCATCATCAAGTCTGGTCTCTTTAAGTCATGTAATATCTTTAATTTAGAAAGATCCATAGAAAAAGAAAACTGACTAATCCAAAGATCCTTAGGCAGACCACAAAACACTTCTCAAAATCCCGTACTGCCCCAAAGGAAGGGCAGATTTTGTTTAGGTGTGCATTTTTTTCCTTCTGTGTAGAACAGTGCTTGATAAGCTCTGCTCTGTAATGAAGATTTACTTAAAAGATGTTGGAATATCCACCAAGGTGAACATCAGAGCATTACTGGCTCTTGGCTATGGGTGAGTGTGATGGTGAAACCTCCACAGATGAAGGTTTGATTTGAACAAACAGTGGCTTTTAGCTTCACACCTCTTGGCTGCTGAATGGTGTATGTAGAAATTCCCTGTTATCCGGGGGAATATACAGTATTTTATGGATGTCCATTTACTGAAGAGGGTGTATAATCCAGAGGGAGTTCGAATATTTACCTTAAAG
>JBCJKH010062991.1:21193-36799 GCA_039877255.1 Loriculus beryllinus
CATGTGACTCAAAAGCAACATATGTACGTAACTGTCAAGTATACAGTATATAGATGGAAATAAGTAACTATTTGGATGCCACTGTCAAAAGAACAATACACCCTGTACTATTAAAAACCCCAACACCCTAACCCCATAACCAAGTAGGTGATGTGTCCAGATGCCACATTTCCAGGGATGAAACAAGCCACTTTCAAATGGAGACAACAACATACACTCCATCAATAAAGTCAAGTGACACTTCTACAGAAGCATGGAAGGGCACACACTGGGCTCTTGTTTTGAATACACCCTACCTGGCTTTGCAATCTTTTTACCGAAGGTTTACCCAACACATTTAATAATTTGTCTGTTTAATGCTTCAAACCAACTTTGCAAAGAAGCTACAGGGCAAGCACTTTGCCCTACGCTTTGTCTAATCCTGGCCCTTCAATAGCTGTAAGGCCAAAAATGAAATTACGCCCCAACTAACATTTGTATTGTCTAAGAGACGGTAGATTTCTGAATGTAGGTAAAGTCCTTAACAGCAGTATCATGTCAGAATTACTGTGGGGTTTTTAATCTCTTAGCAATAAGAACACTAAACTGAAAAAGGCAAATCTTAAAAAGTATAATTATAGCACACAACAGCCAACAAGCTTATAATACGCAGACCATCCAAGTACGTAGTTTCCAGGAAAGCTGTTCTGTGGTTCTGTTCGAATGGGATTTAGGAATTGCTACTGAGCCCAACTTGACTATTTAAAAAGTTATTTATACTTCAGTTATTGTACAATTCAGCCACACTTAGTCTAGATTATACATCTTTCGGTGACATCTGACCAGCTGTAAAATGCTGGGACACATACACATAGACATCTATAATAAAAAAATAGAAGTTTGACATGCAGTACATATGGGCTGCTGCTATGTTAACTTTGCACTCAATCAGGAAACTTACAATACATTACTTCATTTATAAAATGTACATGTTCTTCAGACACCAGGAAGCGTTGGAGAGGGGTTAGAGACAGGAAATGGCAATTTGAGAAGTATATGTGATTCTTCCAAGCTGACAGCAAAGGATGCTGTTCTCATTGCTCCTCAAATCTCAACTGTGGGGGACAGCACCTACAGTTCTGGCTATTCTCTGCGCTAGGCTCTCTGCTTTTTTAATTTGTTTCCATTCCAAAACCATGAATTTGAAACCACTTTGGTTTGGAAATGCGAAGATTAAGTGTGTTTTTTTTCCAAGTAAGACATTTACTTTTCCCTGCTGTGCATGCAAAATCAACCAACCGAAAAACACAGCCCAAGAGCAAACAGCCAAGGACAAACCCAGCTAGACATTTTGCAAAAGCTTTAACCAGAAAAACCATGTGACAGTGGGATACAGAACTATCCTCCTGCCTCAGCAATGCAAATTCCAGTTCTCAAACCTATCTTCAAACTGTACTTGAACTCCCACATTTAGGGATGCTTATTTACATTAGCTGACATTTACATTTGCCTGGTAGAATGTTCATTGTAGTGACTAAAAAAGAAAATCAGCATTTTTTTCAGACAGTCCCAGGGATCAGCAATGAACTATGCTTCTGTGAGAACCAGAACTCAGAGTTTTGTACGTTTTTCTCCCCTGCTCTGTTGGACTTGATATTTGAAGAAGATATGTGCTCTAAGCAAAGCTTTTCCTGAGTAGGCTATGCAAGACCTTCCTCTCTGGTAGATGCCAATAAAGAGGCATTCATTCTGAAACCTGCATCTCAGGACACTTGAATCAATCTTTAGTCCCTCTCAGCAGTGTATTTTCATAAAACATTTATTTTTTTACCCTCTGTCTAACAAGATGAATTGGCCAAAGGGTTCTAAAGCTGCGAATGGCAACACACTCCATGATAAAGCAACTTCATCTTCTCTTGGCTGAAAGTGTCCTCCTAGGTTTTCTTGCATAACCTCCATGTTTGGTATAATAGCTTAGGCTAATATATACAGAAACTGTTTTCTTGACATTTAATTTAAATCCTCTTTCAAGCCACTGTATCATTTCTGCTGCTACTCTTTAACACCCTGTAATTTCCCCAACTCATATGCCCACAGAAAACCCAAGTAACTAACCCTTTATATAACATTACATTGTTGAGGCCACTATTTCAGTGTTATACACTATCACGAGACCTATGTTTTAGATTTTTACACATGTAGTCCTTTATATTTTTCTCTTCTAAATCTTTTTATAAATACTTTTCACTCTGTCAGTCTAACACCAAGATAAAATGGACAAACTATGCATTCATTTAGTTCTTGTTCTTTTACTGACATTTACAGAGTACCTCTAGCTGTGCTTCCAACAACACAACTTTAGAAACCTACACAAAAAAAGGATAGAAGGAATGATAGTTTTGAAATCCTAACTGTAAACCACCGCATTAGTGTTTTTAATGGACACAGTCAAATGCTTCAACGTTTTCTATTAAATATTGCAGGTGGAGGTTAAAAAGGAAAACACAAAAAATACCCCAAGTGGAAACAAACATCTTAAGTACAGCTGCAGGTCACTGATACATGCATTGCACAAACCCAAGCTGGACAGATGCATTACCTGAACAGTCATGTATTTTTCTGGTAAAGCTGATGCCACTTGATTGTTCATAAGAATACAGACAGACTAACACCCGTTGTCATGGAGCTGAAAGACTTTTCTTAAATTACCATCTCAGAGGGTAGCTTTACAAAATGCATGGCAAATATTTGTGAACAGTAAACTTAAAAGTACTTTTGAGATTGCTAGTAGCTCTTCCTTCCTTGTTTCCAAAAGATTAAAAAAAAAATTCTAACACCTGCCCATGAAGTAAACCAGAAATGTGATACATTCACAATGAGCTCTTTAAATAAGTTATCTCAAGGCCTATAAGGGTGCTGGGGAGGGACTCTTCATTAGGGACTGTAGTGATAGGACAAGGGGTAACGGGTTCAAGTGTAAATAGGGGAAGCTTAGATTGGATATAAGGAAGAAATTATTTACTGTTAGGGTGGTGAGGCACTGGAATGCGTTGCCCAAGGAATGCTCCATCCCTGGCAGTGTGCAAGGCCAGGTTGGACAGGTGACATGGTTTAGTGTGAGGTGTTCCAATCCCCCATGGCAGGGGGATTGGAACTAGATGATCTTAAGGTCCTTTCCAACCCTAACTATTCTATGATTCTGTTCTCTATACATTAAACTATTACTGTGGTAAAGAACAACCTTTCTGTCTGAAAGATCATATTAACCTCTACTAATATAGAAGCTATGTTCATAATTTTCCTAGGAGACTTCTGAAAATGACTTTACTAGAGGAAGCAACATTTCCATGCTTAAAGCCTGTTTGAATGAAAAGCCTTCTTGGCAACACTGAGTTCTAACAAACGGTAGTAAACTTTAAGAATGTTTTATTCGGAGGCATTTTGCCCCCAGAATTACAATAAGCACTTTCTTAACTTCAAGAATGAAATGATTACTTCAAAGTCCCTGAAACTTTCGCCAGGTAACTGCAGTTACCAGTTCACTGAAAAGCACTACTAATGACAGAGATATGAATTGAACTGTTCAATCAAGATTTATTCTTCCAATAAAAAAATAACTTCAGGTGAAATAAAGTTTGGTCTACAGAGCAGCTGTAATGAAATTCTTGCTATCAAATTGAAAATATAGACTATAAATTCTCACCTGAAATAGATACGCTGAGGTGAGGTATTGCATTCTCAGCCAAAGACAGGTGCTAGGCTACAAGAGGTGCATGCCAAGCAGTCACTCTGTGCCAGGCACACACTAAACCCTGCTGAACTGTTATCTCCTGCAGAGTGATGGAGAGAGTATTTAGACTACATGTTTATGATGGAAAAAGTATTTATGTTAAGCATTTAATGGTGGCTGTGATTAGTCAGCTTATGACAGCATGGCTTAAAGCTGGCCATGCTATAGCAGGTGTGAACATTGTTCATCATACAGCTGTGACTGAAAACAAGTTGGGAACAAGAACTTTGTTTTGTTTTTTTAAAGCTATTTTTTTCTGTCAGACCAATTCAATCCAGTCCAAAGAAAGAAGCCCCACAACATTAACCACAACTGCTTAAGACTTCACTGCTACAGGAAAATGGCTTGTCAAACCCCATCATCTGGTATCACTGTGGGATCAGTCAGGAGCTACACAGGTCAGAAGTTAATGGAGACAGGTTGCTTCCAGAGCATCTGCTCCCACTCCTGCTTCAGGCAGGTGTCTCCAGTGTCCTTTCAGAGCCTCTGTGCTGCCTTCTGGGCTTCTGCAGGCCCTCATAACTGCTCATGAAGCTCTGCCAAAAGAACCATCAGCTACCATTCAGGACTTCGGTGTTCAGAGATTCTGCAATGAAACTACAGACCTGTAGATCTACAGCAATAATGAACCTATACTGACATTCTTAAAAGACCAAGAATACAAACCACCATGGGAGAGTAGCTATAGAATGCAAGACACAGATTTCAGTTCAGTGTAACATTGTTTCAGCAGTAACTTCAGCCTAAGGTCCTTAAAAAATCCTGGTCAAATAACAGTGTTGTGGAATGGTACAGTCACATGGGTACCAGGCTGTTGCAGGAGATGAAGTGATTGAACAGCCATCCCTGTGGGACAGCATTCAATGCCACCCAGAAGTTCTCTGTACTTCCACCAGACTCACCTTTGGTTTGCTGCCAGACATGGGGCTACGATACTAGCTACTTCTGTGAAGTGCCTTGTGGAGAAAAACCTACAGCAAAAGGCGATGGGCATAAAGAGAACAGCAGATGCTTGTATGAACTCATTCCTCCAGAACTTAAAAGGAAACATGCAATGGGAGGCCAGGCAAGGATACAGCTTGACGGACAGCATGGACAGGACCTGACTTTAAATGAGGCATCATGTGCACATACATTATGGTGCATGAAAGCCAAGTTTAAAACACCAGAGTAGGAAACTAAACAATGAAGACAATTCAAATGAACCTTTATTTCATGTGCAAAACCAAAAACATTATTTACAGAAAATAACAAAGTAATGAAGCGTTCAAATAAAAAGTGATGTATCACAATGGGAAAAAATAAATTAAAAAAAAAAGTGGTATGTGTCTTTCCAGTAGCTTTAGTACCCCACTTACACAAACCAAAGTGAAATTTGGAAGATTTTAAACTGTATTTTTTTGTATGGAAAAGCAAAAAGTAAATTACAGAACAGTGAATTCAATCTCTGTCACGCCACTCATCACTAAGGACAGCATGAGAGTGTCACAGGTGACACTCACGGGAAGGATGCACTACGCTACGTTTCCATACCGGGCGGCAGCGCACCCTCCAGACGCTCCGTGCAACCGGGTCCCGCTCGCACCAGCAACCCCGGCAGCGGGGTCCTCAAAGGCCGGGCCCAGCGCAGCACCGCCGCCCGCCGCGCCCCAAACTCGCCGCTGAGCCCCCGAGCAGCCGCCGGAGCACGGACCTCGGCGCACCGGGGCGGGACACCAGGGCTGGCAGCGGGGAGCCACCTGCCCTCGCCGCCGCCGCCAGCGGGGCCCGCCGCGGCCTCTTACCCTCGGGCGGCGCGGGCGCTGCGAGCGGCGCAGCCCCGGGCTCCTGCCGCCCGCCGCCCCGAGACAAGAAGGTCCGCGGCAGCAGCAGGGACACGCAGAGCACCAGGCAGGAGAGCGCGGCCACCCTGCAGCACGTCCAGTACGCCATGGCGGGACCTATATCGCCGCAGAACCGATATCGCCTCCTCAGCTCCTCTGTGCTTTACGCGCAGATGCGCGCATGCGTCCTGTGCGCGAGGCCGGGCGGGAGCCTGAGGGAGGCAAGGGGAGGACTCGTCCGCTCTGCGGGGTCGGGGTTGCCCAGTGGGAAGCCCGGGCCGTGGTCTGGTACCTCCCGTGTGACTTGGTCTGCAGCGTTGGTAAGGCAGGATGTGAAGGTTACATGAGAGACAGGCAATGGTACTGTGAAAAGATAGTGATTTAATGTTTGTGAAGAGTTATGCAAGGACTTAAACTGGCCGTGTGTAGTACGGGCAGAATTCAGGCAGTGAGCTGGTGACCTTCCCCTGTGCCTCTTGGCTCTTGCCATCTTCCTTGACTTATTCAAAAAAGCAGCTGGTTTTAGCTGCTCTCCCAAACTTGGAAAATATTCAGTACCCAAAGGGGATGGGGGTTGTGCTGTAAGAATTTCTGTTGTTTTTCTGACTCCATCATGTGATGTTTATGGAAGCAGGGAGCTGAAAGCAAAGGCTTTCAGCAGTTGGGTATCAGGTAGTTGTGAGCCATAGGAAGCCCCTTCAAACCAGAGGCTCTCTGTTTTGGTTGGCATCCAGGTTAGGGCTCTCCATGCCAGTTCTGCCAGTGTGGCACCTCTGCCTGCACTCCTGGGTTTGACACACAGCTCTGCCCATACCTTTTATGTCTGTCTCACAGCTTCCCTGGCTTTTTAAGGCTTGGACTTCCCTTTTCTGGGATGCATGGAGATGACCCTTTCTCTGTGCCAGATTCCATGTCCCATTCCCTGCTGCCCTGAGCCTCAGAGTATAGCAGAGCAGTAATCACTCCAATTCTATTGAATTACATACATAAAATTCAATATAATATATATTCATATATAATATATATGTTATATGTAATATGTATGTTTATATATTAATAATATACATATATAATTAAATATATCCAATTACATTGAATCTGGTAATTTGGACATCTATCCTAGGAGCTACGGAGTTACTTCTAAGTCATTCCTTTGCTTCTATCTTCCTTCCCTTCACTTCCTTCTGTTTCTACCCTATCCCGTATGGTATCTGTCAGATACTATACTCCAACCCTCAGAAATCTTAATAAGGCGGAGATAAAAGTGTTCCTTTATTAATAACTGTGGAAAACATAGTGTGTGGAGTTCAGGCTGGGCAGAGTAAAAGAAAGACAGCAATTAGCTTGTTTCTGTATCTCTGCTCACTGAGGCATTTTGGATGCAGTGAGCAAATTCTTGACAGATTTTCTTTTCTTTCTGTTCCCCCCTTGCCCCTCCCCTTTCCTTCTTTTCTTTTGAAGTCTCATGCAAAGTTCTTGGGTTTGGGGTTTCTTGTTTTAATGATAAATTCTATAATCTGTGTTCAATCTTTCTTTTTCTTCCCTCTGACTTGTCAGAGATATCAACTCACAACGTATCCCTTTGTTTGCCTGTTTTTTTCTAGGCAGTTCTCCCATTTGGTCTCCTGGAAAGAAGTAAACATGCCAGTTTTCCATTGACTAGCAGTGTTTAAGCAGAAGTGCTGATTTCATTAGAGAGGTCCAGAAAACCATTGTTCATCAACTTTATTTGTCCTTTTGTGGGGAGCAAAGGAAGGGAATTTAATATTCCTCATTTGTTGTTTCCTGTATTCTGTGCTAACTCATGTTGAAAGGAGAAGGCAAACCATTTCCATCTGATATTTTGCTCTAGCTCTCTCGAGTGGAGCCACACTCACTCCCTCACCCAAACGTGTGCAATGGAAAGGTATTCCATGGAAAGGAATTCCATATAGGACAAACACAGACAAATTGCCAGCAGCCAGCTCCAAACCTTCCAAGCATCCTGGTTTTGTCTCTTGTGAGACTCATTCCCAGTTGCTTGAGCTGTACATGAGAGTTTAACACCCTCGGATAAGGGTGGTTGAGCTGAGCCCCATACGAATTGATGCAAAGAGTGTTCCCTAACAAGTGGTACATTGGAGGAGATCACAGTGTGCTACACATGGAGCATCAAAGCCTTCTCTATCTGCAGGGAAAATCTTTAGGACAGCAGCAGCCCTCTGCTTTCAAGAGCTTTTGAGCTCAGCTGTGCTGCCATAGCACTCAGAGACCCTGGTGGTGACCTGTCACGCTTGGCACTGCGAGGGAACAGGAATGTGTAAAACCTCTTGTCAGTGGCACTGGCAGCTCAAACAGGAAGCAGAAAGGGGCCAATGAAAGGGCTCCCCCAGAGGCATCTGCTGGATGTAGGACTAAGAAACACGTATTTTTACTCAAGGCCCAGGGGCCTTACAACTGTTGTAGCCTGTCTCTGAGTCACTGTATGTGTCTGCTGTAGAAACAGCAAGTGTTTGTTTCCGCAAGTCTTACAGGCAAGAAGAAACTATAAAAGGCTGGGAAATAGAAAAAGAGTGTTAAATCAGCGCAGCTTTGCACCATGCTTCTTCTCTCATGGAATGGATTTAAGTGGCAAGGCAGAATTCAAGTTCACAGGTAAAGGACGGGAGTAAGACGTCACTTTCGATGTCTTCAATAACTGAGAAGTCATCTTCGCTCTAGTTTGGAGCCTTTCTTCAGGAGTTTCTTTTGCTGCAGGTTATATTTCATTGATTTGCATTATGAGGCAAATCGAAGTCCAAACCCAGCATTGGATGGATAGATCCTTCCCATTTTGAAAAGCATTTTACTAAATATAACAAAATATTTTGTTTTAGTAATAGAACAAAACCAAACAAGTAATCGGAGCCAGTAAAAGATTATTTTGACTGTACCTTTCCCTGTAGAAACCAGGCAGCTCCAAAGGCATCCAGCCTGCATCATGTACCAAGATCCCCATTCGAGAACAGGGTCATCTGAGTGAATTTCATTGATTTCTGTCCAGTAACCAAAAAAGGTAGATCTTAAAGTGCTGGTTCTTTCTATCAGTTCCTAGTGCATTAATTAAAAGCTCCTATGAGACAACAAGGATGAGTGGGATGCAATAAAGACACTAAGAATGAATAAGAACATTATTATAACGAAAGCAGATTAATGGGGCTTCACATAGTGGTGCTAATGGATGTTTTTGAACTTAGAAAGGAAGCGGTGAGACAATTGAGTAATGAATTTTGCCATCAAAAAATCACAGCTGAGCCAACATCACCATATAAAGAGGGAGCTGATTTATTGATTATAATGGAAAAGACTAATAGATGGATTTAGTGAAGACAAAACACCTGTTTTTCAACAGGAATGCCCTTAAAAAGCCACTCATTTCTATGTCCCTCCCCAAACAGGAGGCGTAGTAATGACATCTTTTGTTTATACATGTAAGTTTTTGAAGGCACAGAACATTAACACCAAGTGTGGGGCGTATGAATGGAAGGCTTAAATAAGAGCTGCAAAGCTTGAGGAGGCAACAGGGAAGATAGAGACTGCCACAGCACTGCTGTGTTACCATGAGAGCCTCTCTGTGAAGCAGAGAGGACTGGGACTGTGGAGACAGCTTTGCAGCATGTTAATGGGATGGTGTACAGATTGATCCCACATTCTCAGTGCTGGAACATCAGCTGCAAAAAAATGCATGCAGGACTGGCCATGCTGTCTCAGAAGAGAATACTTAGAGCTGACCAACAGTAATAATGATGTACCTGGGAGGATTTTCATGCAGAGAGAACACACTTTGAAAGTTTGGGATCAGCAGAGCTTGTATGTTGTTAAGAAGAAGGGAGATCTAAAAGTCTGCATGTTCTTAAGAGCGAGCCTCAGTTTTCAGAGGAAAGAACAAGGAGATATTTGATGACAAGATGAAAAACAGGGAGGACTTTTTCTCCCTGTAACAGGCAGGTTGGCTGTAGAAATCATTGTAATGTAAGATCATCAACAGCTAGCCTTCAACAGGACTCAAAAATAAGGAAGATTCAGTATTCACTGAGAGTATCCAGAGTTCTCTTAATCAAGGAGAATACATTCTGGGAAGAAGAGCCAGACACATGCAGTCAGTAGGATTTAAGTCTTTCCTAGGTCTCAAAACCCAGTTCAAGGCCTAACATAGGGGCACAAACTGTTCCACATCTGTCTGGGGGGGGGTGTTCTTGTACCTTCATGGAAGCATCTGGAATTGACTGCTGTTGTGGACACGATAGGAGACTGGATGACTACTATGGCCAATACAGCCTGGCCATGTTGTTGCTTAGTGGAGCCTCTTCTAGAGCTTTCTCAGCAGTGAGTCAAGGAGTGGGTGTGCACAAATGCACTGAGAAATCAGCTTGTGTTGTGACACGGTTTAATGTTTCACCTGTGATGAGCCCCAGCTCTTGGTTGCGCTGGAGTGCAACCTACAGCACCCTGCTGCATTCGGCACACAGCCTTTCAGGGACTAATTACCATCTCATCCTGAAATCACTTCAATCACCAGAGGGAGGAAGGTGACATCTGCTTAACATCTGCACGGTGGCAGGCTGCTGTGAGCCCAAGACATGCACTACAGATGAAAACATCCAGTTGGAAGTGCAAAGAGGGATACCTATAGCTGGCCATTACTGCAGAGCCAGTGTGCTGCTTGGGCGCTGAGCTCTGGACCAGCATAGTTTCCTGTGATCTATTTCCTAGCAGCAAGGACCCAGTTGCATGCTTTGGGAGACATTCCACAGCCTGCTGCCCGGCCTTGCTGTCAGGAAGTTTTTTCTCAGGTTTGGTCTGCATTTGCTTTTTTTCCTTTTGTTGTATTCATATTGATATCCTGTCTCCTATTCACGGCCATGACAGGCATATTTGACCCTTTCATTCTTTGACTGCTCTAATTATCTGACTGTTTTGTTGCTCTGCTCTGCTCTTGTTCATTTTTTGTCAATATATTTTGCATAATGAGGTTCTCAGGAGTCAAGATAGTATCCTGCATGTGTTCACACAAAAACAGTGGTTCCCTCCCTACCTCAGGCAACTCCACGTACACAAAAAAAGGGCTGGAGGAAGCTTACAGGTTTATTAAAATCTCAGTCTTTGGACATTTATGGGCACAACATGAGAAAGCAAAGAGAATTGTGATGGTTATTTGCTCTTGGTAGAAATGTTCAAGTCCTGCTCTTTATTGTGAGAAGCTTTCAGGCCGTCAAGGCCCACAAAACCCCTACACACACCACAGGTGGTAAAACATGCCAATCCTCTGTCCTAAATGATGGCAGAATCTCCAAAGGTTTAGAGGTTTTGTGAGCTGCAGCCCCTTCAAACACATGGTGCTTTAATACCGAATCTTATCCATCACTACTGAGCCAACCACTCTTTTAATGTCTTTTATAAAATAGTGAGCTGCACGATGATGTCAACATTGTAAATCATCACATGTTCAGTGCAGAAAGTCCACAGTGATGAAGGCATGGAGGCAGAGAGAGAATTGCTCAGTGAACTAGCTCACTCTTTCATTTCAAACTGAATTCCTACTGGTTCAAAGTCTAACTTTCTCTCTTCAGAGGAATCTGATCTGGTAAAATATCAGCAATCTCAGTGAAGAGGAAAACTGGGATATGAGCGTAGTATGCTACCTTGTGGACTCTTGGTTGTGACATGGAGAGGTCCAGGAAAAAATTGGTCTACCTTGGAGCTGCTCAGGCATCCTGATGTCTCGAGCATCAGTTGAAGCCCCAGCAATAGCTGCAGCTTAGTAACTTCACACCGTGGGTACTGGGGACTCTGGAGTGGAGTTAGAGGCAGGGAATGTCATCATCCTTTTCACTATAGCAGGTAGCAGCTGATACTGATGAAACAGCATAGGGGCCACTTGCGGGCACATCCAAGTACCCCAGTTCATTCTGCTGGCCTCAGTATTTTCAGAGTGCTTGATTTTGCTGCTGTTATCCTTCCATAGAAATCATTGATGAAAACCCCATCATTTTGAATTGATGTGACCAGGCAGAAGTCATCTCTGAAAAATCTCATTCTTGGTGCTAATTCTGAGTTTACTGTATGCAAGCTATGAATCAGGGTTGGTCTTTCCATCAGGTATTGAGGTAAAGTGTGAGGCATGTTAGAGGGACACACTACTCGGTTTCACTTTGGTAGAGCAAATACTGTTGCTGTCAGTGCGATCAAATCTGGGCCTAGCTGAGGGTGTTGGGAGCACTGCTGTGGAGTTAAGCTAGGTCTGTTTCTGCTGTTGGTAAGAACGGATTGTTGCAGTACCAAAATCCAACCTCCGGCTGCAATTTTGGATTACTCTGATTATAGTCAGAATTACTCAGGGTTTACAGTGCTGCAACTGATGAGGGAATTTGGCAGGTTAATCTCTAGGGCTGTTGAGCTGGCAACTCTTCACCAGAGCTACGTTTAGTTAACATTTACAATGGGAAAGACAATGAGGCATGATTCTCCAAACTTTGAACCCTGCTGAGGACTGATTCACCTTGAATGCTGGCAACCCTATTTCCTCCAATCATGAATAAGCCTCTATATGAATGTGAGCAGAATTCCTGCTCTTAAAGAGTGCAACAGAAGTCATGTTTTTAACACAGGAATGATGTAAGGTCTCCTTCCAACTCTTTCTGTATATGGCTCTCTTTCTTTATCTATTTTATATATTTTTATATTTATACATATTTGTTAATATATCTATTTTATTTATTTATCCTTATTTATCCCTTGCTTTGGGAGTGGTTTGAGTATCTAGTGCAGTTTCTGTCCAACGTGTCTTACATCTGGGCTGAAAGGTCCTAAATGCTTTCACTGGTATTTGTCTCAAGCTGGTGGCTGACTAGGGTGAAAGTCAGGTCCCTGCAGCCATGAGCTATATACTGAATGGTTATTTGTCAAGGAAGCAGAAGGTGCAAAGCCATGATAGGAGAGGCAAAAGAGCCTGAGAGATCCTCCTGGTCTGTGGGAATGGCCTGGTGTGCCAGTCGGTACTGAATCCAATTGACACCACTAATTCAGGGCTCAAATGACAGGGAGTTAATGCTCTGCAGGCTGATTATTGCAGACATTGTGTTTCACTTGTTCACCTCTGTTTCATGGAGCCAGCTGACGGTCAGCTCAATAGATTTCAGGTAGGTTTACTAGTGGGGTGGGTAGCACTTGTTTTTCAGCCATGCTTTAGAAAACAGAATGGAAATGGAATTGGTTGTGTCATGCTGCCTGTTATTGCAGGGAATAATAGGTAGAAGACTTGGAATCAAGAAGAAATGACAAATGAAAATGTAGATGTTGGTAGGGTTGCAAGGTGGGAGAGACAGCAATTAAACAGGAATAGATTTGCACTGGTATAGGAATAACAGGAAGGGCTTTTACTCAGGATCAAGGTGTGTTAGTGGGACTGTGGAGGGGCCAGGCTTTGGATGAAATCAGATTATATGATCCAGTTGATGTCCTTGAGCAGAGCTGTGCAAATGAGCCTGTGAGAGGACAGGGAACAGCAGAAGGGTTGCCAGAGCTGGATGCAAGAAGTCCTGGACAGACATGGCACAAAGGCCAGCTGGTCGGGAACAGAATATACATGGGTGTGGGAGCTGCTTCTATCGTATTTCAGCCATTCTCCTGTCTTTATCAGTGGTAAAAAGAACAGAAAAGCAATTATCTGGATTGTGAGAGTTCCACAGGCAGCAGCCCTGAGCCTCTCCCTGCAATAAAACCTGCCAGAACAGTTCGAACAAGCTGTAGCCATCCCCAGCTATTCCTCCAGCACAGCCTCAGCTATATCATCCAACAGACTCCATGAAGTCTCTAAGGGATTTTGTTATTGCTATTGATTTTACATGGGAGATTCTTAGATACTGGGGTTATGGGTCTGCAGCAGAAAACCTTAAGGTAGAGGGATCTTCAGAGTGCAACTCCAGTGCTGTTCCACCAGCCTCTTAGCACCCGTTGCTGGGAGAAGGTAAGGGAGTAGCCACTTTGCTCAAGCAATAGGAGCAAAGTAGAATTCAGTTTCTTATTAACAACATGCTATGCACAGCACAAAACACCCAAATGTATATATTTAGAATACACTGCAGAGCTATTTCTTTTCCTTTTTTTTTTTTCTCCCCTAAGATAAAAACATACCACACTTTTATAATAATAATAAAAATGCAATTTATATACGGTATCTTCATATCGCAAATATTTATAAGCATAGTTATCTTTGGTCGACTGATTCCAGGAAGTTTGCCAGCACACCAAAGCAATGACATTTTACATCTCTCATTCTTTTTGTTGTGAAGAATGAGATGTTCCTCCATTTCTTAACTGATTTTTCAGATTTTCTTGTCAGACTGCTGCAATCAGGGTAAAAACCTGCAGTTTCCAGAGCAGACAGGAAATTCCATGGCACTTAATAAACACAATGCTTGGCTTGATGTTGCAGTAGGGTATTGAAAGGAAATGTTATTGACCATTAGTCTGCTACATAGACGCATCCATAAGTTGCTGTCATTGGCAATAAGCCTTTAGCTATAATAGTTTGCAGATGACTTTCTCAGAGCCCGGCCTCTAATCTCACAACCCCTAAAGCTGAAATCGTGTCAATTCATCCCACCCTCTAGTTCTGAAGTAGTGTGGGGGAAACAAATGGCCAGTGGTCCCTTGGGAGAGTATGTCATGGCACTGGTCTTTAGGTCAGGCTGTTAGGTATAGAAATGACACGCTTTTGTGCTGGATACCTGATTGCAGATGTAAACTGGGGACCCTTTGAAATGATTGTCCATTCATTGTCATGTGTTTTCACCGAGACCTGGAGGATTGTGTTTGTTATGCATTTTACTTAGGACTTGCTCTCTCTGTAAAATCCATAAAGGAAATGCTATGGCATTTTTTGATTGCTCTACTGGATATTGTCTCCAGATGTTTTTAAAGGTCCATCTTCTAATTCAATCCCCAAGAAGCTTTTCAGAAGCTAAAGGGAGCAATTGGAGGCAGCTGTATAATATCTCAAATGACCTACTCAGTCTTTCCTTTCTTGATTTTTTTCCCCATGTAGGTTATCCATTTGCAACTAAAATCCTAGTGCCAAAGGCATTTTTGCATTGTGTAGAAACCATTCATGCACTTCACTTGAATAATAGGGGGGCAGACCTGTTGAGAACTAGCCTAACCAATCTTTTAAGTGGAGGCTTTAAAGGAGGAGGAAAGAATGATGAATGCAGTGTACAGCTGCCCAAAAGACAAATGAGCAGGATGAAATGGATACAGACTGCACAGATCTGGATGATATTTGGGTTTGGGCCAGCAAGAGGATGTTCTAATTTTCAGTGTTCAGTACACCATCAAGGTACCATCAAATGGGGCTTCTTCCAGTGTGTAAAGTGACACCACCATCTTCCTCATTTTCTACTCCTTCAGATACTCTTCTTCACAGATAGCCCAGCTTATCTTTTAAGACAGCTTTCAATGTTGGAACCCCTACTAGGCAAGACCCCTTGTGTTTATCTGTGTAATACATAAAATAGGTGGATAAGTAGGTGCATGGTCTCTGCACATACCAGTATTTCAGGAGGGAAGGGCAGGAAGTATTCAGGAAGCAGGGAAGAAAATCAGACCAATCCTCAACCTCTCACCACTGGCCATGGAACAGGTAAAAGGCAGGAAGCTGAATTAATGCAGTCTTCTCCATGTCCCAAAGCTACAATGTATTGGAGGAAGCTCTAGGAAGAGTGACAAAAAAGCTGATAGGCTTGGAAAGTGTAGCGTAAATGAGAAGATTAAGGAGATTAGTATATATTCATTGAGGAGGAAAGATGTGTGAAGGGAGATGTAATCACTGTCTGCAAATCCATAAAGAGACGCTACTGAGAGGATGGGGATCCATTTTTCTCGGTGGTTGGTACAAACAGGCCTAAGACATAATGGTCATGAGATGCAGCAGGGAACAGTTAGTTAAAAAATGTGAGGGAAAACTTTATAACTCTAGGAACAGTTTGGTGACAGAGC
>JBCJKH010062992.1:0-19540 GCA_039877255.1 Loriculus beryllinus
ATTCCAGTGCCTCACCACCCTCACAGTAAAGAATTTCTTCCTTATATCCAATCTAAACCTCCCCTGTTTAAGTTTAACCCATTACCCCTTGTCCTGTCACTACAGTTTTTGCAAGGGATACCTGAAGAAAGGTATGAGGACCATTTGTAGCTTTCTGATGTCACTTTGCTCACTGTTTCGTGTTTCTGAGATAAGACTACTTTGTGAGAATTATACTAACTTCTTAATATTATACCATCACTAAGCTTCTCCCCCAGCCTCCATGAACAAACAGGGTAGCTGTAGGGAGTCTAAGTTTGATTTGTATTTCTACACTAAAACGGAATTGAGTGATTTCTGACCAGGTCTGTAATTTATTAAAATGATTAAGTGTAATGCTTCTCTTGCACATGAGCTTCTCCCTCATGAAAAAAGGCACTTGTTTTAAAGTTTTGAGAGAAGATAAAGTAGTTGGATAAAGAGCAAGTGAGAAAGTGTGCAAGGGTGACCGATTCACTGATTTTACTCAGTGATTAACCTCTCTCCTAGGTAAGGGCTACACCTGCATAAGTGAGAAGTCATGCTCTTACTTCTTCTGACTCAATGAACCTTGAATTCTCCAAGACCCACTGGCTCGTGGCCTTCCTATCCCATATGCAAAGGAGAAGGGGAACTTCACAGGCAGCTTTTGATGGCTCACTTCAAATCCCGAGTCAGAGCTGCTCTGGTTTTGGCCAGCATGACTGCTTAACACACTTTACTTCTTCTCTCCCTCTCTTGCCTCCCCAGATCCCAGAAAAAAATCCATTCTTAATCCATGGCTTTATGCAATCTGTCTCCACACAGAGCCTGTAAATATTCATGAGGTACTTGTTAAGAAGGGATAGGCCAGGTGGAGAAAGGGAAGCAGAGCAGGAGAGTGCCCCATCAGAACAACAGCCTCTTGACAGACTTCACAACATCTTTGCGAGGAACACAGCATTGGCTTTCTGACTGACCCAGTCAGGCACTGCACACCCCAGCCAGCTATCACTCTGGCTGCCCCATGAGGGCTCAGTCAGCACTTGCATTTGTTCATATTTAATCCGTGTGTCCAGTCTTAGAAATTTAAATTTCTTTTAAGATAAAATAAGTATAGTGGCAGGTATCATACAGGGGATGGACAGGGTGCATTTTGCTAAGAGAAAATTTGATGGAATCTGCATGTAGCACCATCTACTTCTGAAAGAACAGGGGGCTGACAATGATTTATTTATCACACTGTCTTGTCAGAGCATGAGAACTGTTTCTGAGTTTCCAACATGCGAGAGTGGTGCCAGTAAGCCAGCAAAGTCACAGGCTCCTCTCAGCCTCTTGAAAACTTTTCCTGCTGATGCTGTTCTTTTCACCAGTAGCAAGATGAAAGCTGAGACCAGGATTCAAACCCAGCGCTCTGCCAGCCATGCTAAGTGAAAGCCCAGGAGCCCTGACTAAAGCAGCAGGCAGCACTGTCTAGAAACCAGCCACATTAAGATGACTACATGTTGACATGCACACCAGCTTCAAGGAGCTCAGATTATTGCTGTGCTCTCCCCTTCTCCTATACATAAATAACTATTGGTATTAAACACAGTTCACTAGACCATATGTTCAGTGTAATAGCACGAACTATTTTCAATCTGAGCTTAGTTAAAACGGCAGATGGTATCTCAAGGAGCAAGCTGACCCCATTATCAGACCCATAGGGAGTTAAGGCAGCAGCCAGCAGTGGAGCCAGCCAAACTCCTGAGCTGAGGCCAGCTAAGAAGCCAGCCAGGCAAATCCAAAGCTGCTGGAAAAACACATTCTGGAGCATGGCGTCTGGGACCCCAAGCTACCGCGCACACCCTGCTGCTCTGGCTATGGGTGTTGTCTTCAACAGAGCAGCACAGAAGAGAGTGGTAAGGGAAAGGAAGCTAGGCTGGTGTTACCTAAGAGGCCTATTGACCTTTTAATGACTTTGTTACTTGGAAGGACAGGGTATGTTTATAGGACATAATCTCCTTTATTACAGTAAAAGGTTTTCACAAGGAAAGGATATACCCTTACAGAAGCAGAGAGGGCTAGAACAGGCAGCACAAGAAATGTTAGATGTACCTGTCTCCTTAAAGTCTCTACAAGCCTTGCAAAGTGTATTTTTCAGTTACTTTTGAGCATAATTGCTCTTTAAAGCCAACAGACAGAAAGACTTAGGAAAAACACAGCCTTCACCACCAAAAGCATCTGTTACCAGTGTGAAGAAGAATGAGCTTTAAACATGAGAAGATGAGCTAAGCATGTTCAGTATCAGTGGGTTAATCACTTACATTGTTATGCTGAAGGGCTGACCTGCTCTCAAGAAGGTAAGACTACCTAATGCATAAAGCCTGGCAATGCCCAAGTAAATACTGATGGAATTAGAAAGTCACAACCTTGGATTTATATTTACAAAAACCCTATTCTGTTTTTACCCACAACAGCTACAAAATGAGAATGCAAATAAGAATCTTGGGAAACTGAGAAGTAGATAGGAATATCTGTTACAGCTTGGGATCAAAACATGGTGCTAAGCCCATGTCCACTTTTAAGTGTATGTAGATTTTCTCCAGGCATAATGCCTGTCCAAGCACTGAGATTGAGTTTTGGATACAACTCCCCTTCTAAGGGAACAGAAGATGATTAAGACACAAGACAGTAGCCTGCAAGCAGAAAGGAAAGAGTTCTGAGCCTACAGCAGAAGAGAAGAAATGGCTCTTAGAAAGTTTTTCAGAAGATTGCCAGCAGTTGCAGTGTTTCAGGTTGCAGTGAATTGGTACAGATCAGGTGAAGCAGACTCTCACACCCTTGTAAAAGCCTGCAAAAACCATCACAGACTTATGTAAGATTTGCTCATTACACATGAAGATTAACAATAATTAATGGAACAGCACCACAGAGATCAATCTGGTGTTCCTAAGCCTAAGAAGGGTGACAAACAGTCATGAGTCTATCAAAAATGGGAAACAGGGCAGAGGGAATAGGAGAGATTTCATTTCCCTTGAGAACGCAAGCAAAAATCCCCTAACTCAGTTACAGAGAGGTAATGTGTTTGTCCCGAGATACCCATTACCCTTGTTTGCTCTCCAGTGATTAGACCCCCAGGTTTCAGTCCTTTACAGCACTGTATTCTCCTCAGAAGTCAGGAAACCTCACCAAGCCAGGGTCTCCTGATGCTTACAATTAGAAATACATTTTAAAGAATCTTGTCACCAAAGTTTGTTCCTATTAGAAGTTCCAGGTAACTGCAAATCAAATACAAAAGATACAGGATATTTCTGTGCAAAGGGAGGAATGTAACAGAAAGCTTTCCTGCTGTCAGAAACGCTCATTTTAATCATTAGTACTTTGGCAAGAAAACATACGTGCACATACACACAAGTGTAACGTTTCTCTGAAAGTCTGATCTCTTGTACTTCAGACCAAATAAAAAACAAAGAGCTGGCCAACTCCTGACGAGAATCTGCAGCAAAGTTAAAGTTGAGCTCTTGTGTTGAAAGGCCATAGCTATTTAAAACAAGTAGTTTACAAGGCAGTGAAATAAACTTCAGGTAAACAGTGGCAACTGTTGCTTTGGCATAGAAGAGGCTAACATGGTTTAGAAAAGAGTGCTGCTGTTTGCTGCTCACCAGACCAAGCAGGGAACACCACCATCCGGAGGACACTAAGACTTCTGACAGGAGAGAGAGAGATCTGTCAGACCAGAGGAACAGCAGCCTTAAGTGAGCAGTAATCAGAAGCAGCTGAAGAGATAGTTTCCTGTTAGCAAAAGGTCATTGAGAGCCTCTATCATTGCAGACTGACTATTGCTCCTTTACCTGGGGATAAAGCATGTAAACCAGAACTGAAACCCTGGGATGTTTCATGTGGCACACAGTAAAGTACCACCACAGAGGGGTGGGAGCTGTGCGAACCTGGAAGAGCATCTGGGAATGTGGCAATCCATCGGGGAGTACATCACTGATTTATGCACATTTATGCTATGTAGCACATAGAACGCACTAGCACTGTTTGCAGATTTTTACTACTAAAAAGGCAGGGGATCAGACCTGTCTCCAAATTCAAGTTCCTCATTCATGGTAACTCTTAAATATGGAAGAAACTCCTTAAAGATACAGAATGAATTGGACCTGGTGGAGTGTAATCATGAATTTCCTTCTACTGAAGTGACAGATTTTAGGTCAAAGATAATTAGCTCGTATTTGTTAATACTATTTGCAATGGAGAATAAGCAAGGCATTTACTTTCATCAAATCACTTGCAGTAGTGTAAGACATGAGTCAGTATAAAAGCACTGGTGTAAAAGCAGATAAAAAGAGCTATTTATTACAGATTATAGCATTTCAGCTTGATTTTCATTGATCCTACCAATTGCCATGTTTGTTAGAAAAGGAAACATTCTGTTTTCCCAGATAATCAAAGGCTACCTATAAGTAGTCCTATGAGCAATAGTAGACCACCACTGGTTGTACCTCCTTTTAAAGGGTTTTTTCCCACATTTCTATGTACATTTGACTACTCTGCTTCCACAAAAATAATACTAATATAAAAACATATATTGGAGGACTCCACTGTCTTGTGAGGATGCTGCAATTGTACAATGAACCATCAGGAGAACTTTGGAAGCTCATCTGGCTCAACTGCACGTAGACCACACATCCATCCAGCTGTACAAAGCAATCATGGAAAACTAAAGATCCACCCGAACACGTACACTAGCAATGAATGGGCCCTGAAGGATTTGATGAATGAAAAATACTCAGTATTGTGAACTTACATTTGATTTCCACTGTTTAGGGAATAAGGCTGACATTTTGGTTACCATGCAACCTAGGAAAATGGGAATGAGAAAGCGTGTGTCACTCTAACGCAGGGCTTGAGTCAGCTATTGCTCAGCATCTTATGGACTGTTTGCTGTCTGGATACAGGTCTCGATTTAAAACTGGTCCCCTGCCAAGGAAATGAAATGAAGTCCAAACTATTTCTTCCTGTAAATAGGATTAAGGAACTTTAAAAGAAAGAAAACATTCTATCATCTTGATACACCGCTGCAAAAATCAGCTAAAACCCAGGAAATAATATTTGGACTAACAAAGACAAATGACCAGTAAGTACAAAGGGCCTACAGAGAACCAGATTTTCTCATTAGTTTCAACAGGGGACAAATTCCCATCAAAAATCAAGAATCAGAGCCTAATATAAAATCAGAAATGTTGATTGAGCCGTATAAATCACCAAGATGAAAAACTGAAGCATTTCACCATGCACAAAAGCTAGTTATTGTATATGCAATGAAACAATCTAGGCAGAAAATGATGTTCCAACTGCAAACTATCATAAGTTGTGCTCTCACTCTTTTTTCCTTACAAAGGCAAAAAGATGACTGAACCTATTTTATAGCTGCAGTAAGAACTTCCAAGTAAACAATCAATGCATGCAGAGAACTAGTGTAGAAGTATATAAGATAGATGCAAATCTGCATTTGCAAGTGACCTCTATTGTGTCTAAGTATGAATAAATCAATGAGATTCTTTGCATGTGCATCTTCACAACAGTGGTTCTATCAAGCTTCACTAAATTGTTTTATCTGTATATACACACTGCACTTGCAAGTGGAACTGCTAGGAGCACTGCTAGATACCAGTCCTAGCTACCCACTCAGCCTAGAAAGGTGCTAATAAAGTTCTTCCTTCAGCTGAGGGGTCTGTTGTCAAGACTTCATTTATTAAAAGCAGCCAAACACCTATGGGAGTTCTTGTGACTTCCAAAAGCCATATTCTGGAGAGGGCACAAAGAAATCAACAATGTTGAAGAGATGCAAAGGGCACAGAGAGATTTAGCACTGAAAGAATTAACTGTCCTCTTTATAGCCAAAGGAGACGCTGTGAAGTGCAATTTAGGCAGAACATAGAATTTATATCAACATTTATCACTTGAAATTTCATGTTCAGGGTGAACACTGCGTTCCTCCTAACAGAAGCAGTTACTCATCAGGGGCTTTGATATCAAGACAGTGGTCACTTTACTTACATATTACTTCAGGCTTTGTTTTGCAATTAACTTATACTGCCTTAAGGCCACTTCTGCTAAACACCCCTTTCTCCTTCTGCAGGCCTCAGACTTTGTCACATATTAGGGTGTTTGCTGAAACTAGATGGCAAATTTACAATCAATTAATGGCTCAGATTTTACAATTTCTTTCGACATAATAGGTATATTTCAGACTTATTTGTGCATATATATTATATGGGGAGTAATTCGATATAAATTAATGGCTAATAGTTACGTTAATAAAAAAAGTGGATTTTAAGGTGTTTTCAGTACATTGCAATGCCACTAGATTTCTCTCCTTCATTTTTTGTGCTGTGAAAACAGTGCCAAAAAGAAACCCAGTACAAAAAAATCGGATGCTATTCCAAGGTAGCCAAGGTCCTCAAACAGGAAAACATCACTCATGGTATTAAAATGCAATTTTTAATAAAACAGCTTTCCTTTTTAAGTAGCTCCTTCACTCCAGAAGGAATTAGACTTGCAAATGAATGTGTGAAACAGCGAAAGACTTTAGGAGAATCTCCAATACTAATTGTTAACTTTTCAGCAATTCTGCTGAATTTCAGGATTGAGCACTTGATACCCACCAACAGGAGAACAGGATCTTAGCCAGGAGCCTCTAAATAGTACAGACATTTGTGCACTTTCACAAGGCAGGTAAAGACCTAAATTATGTTGCTAATTAATTTTATATTTCCTTTGGCTACCCAGAGAAACCTGGAGCTGCTCAGCATTCATTGAATGATGGGGGGTTGCCAAGTATTCAGGTATGCTATGAGCAGAATGAGCCAAAAGAACTGAGATCATGCTTTCAGTAATACCTACAGGGAAAAAGTCTAATTCAAAGCAAGTACACGCAAAGCAAATACATATATATACATATGAGGCAGAAAGGAGCACCAAAGCACTCAGGACATTTAACAACACGCAAAAACCTTAAAACTAACATTAATCCAGAACTAAGACAACAAAACCAAGAATAGAGCTCAATGACAGCAAGTACCAGCTTTATCCAAAGAAAAATATTTCAAAGAATACGAGGACAAAACACTAACCTGATCAACTTGCAAAAGATGGAAGATGTGGCTTGTGCTATGCATACACTGTCCAAATGGGTTACGTAAGACTTAATTGATTTTTGTAATTGAGCATGGCACAATAAGCCAAAGTTTCCTGCATACCTATATTGTGTAGGTGTGATGCCCTGAAGAGAAATAGATGCCATGAGGCAGGACATTAAATAGAGTATTTTTACCTTCAAAGCTGCTTCCCTGTACCCTTTTAACCTGCACAGTCTTTTTTGTTTTCCTTAAAGAGATCTTGTAATTCAATTGAGGAACATCTGTGATCATACAAACCTTAGAGATACTTAAGCTCTGATTACCATACACAAGTATTCTCTTTCCTTTTCACTGATCAGCATAAAGCAACAGCATCTTACTTGAGTCTCAGGACACCAGTGAAAGCCGGCACTGTTTTCTTAGCCAGCAAACAAATTAATCTGTTCAGCTGACAGTAAATGGGTATCATTTATTAACCACAACATGAGATATCGGATACCAAGCTACTTTTTCTCCCCACAAAAACTTAAACCACTAATCCTTTCCTCTATTTATGCAGCTTTGTTCATCACAAGACATTACAAAACTGTACAGCTGACACGTGCATTTCAATGCACAGTTGTCTGGAGAGCAGTGAACGTGGATCTCCACTGCTGCCATGCATCAAGAGATTACCAACATTCAGGTAAATGCACCAATACCTGCACTTTTTTTTCCCCTTACATGTTTTGTTTCTGGCTTTGGAAGTGGAAAGTTCCTATTCTGAATAATATCAGAAGGCTTCAATTGCACTTAAAACAAACAAAAAACCCAACACATTTTTATGCTGTTTCTTTTAGTTGGAGTATAACAGGTTCCTGTTCACATCATTTTAATCCATACTTTCCACCCAAACTGAATTTGAACTTACAAAATGTCATTCAAGTTTGTCATCAGCCTGTTATGTTGAGGCTCAAATCTGCTTGCCTCTCAATTTAGATAAAGAGTGTTTCAGATACAAACACATCACAGATGCACAAACAACTATGAATTTTCTCTGTTAACTTCTGATGACACATCTGCTCAGTAAGGATTTGCTGAGCTGCTTTTTTTTTAAGGTTACTTAGATCAAGCAAACACTACTTAGAAGAAGTGGAATGAGACGTTATTTAGCCAAGAACTATTAGGTTTGAGGTTATCCAAAATAGCAGATCTTTATTTACAGCTTCAGATTTCCTGTTAGAAATCTGATCAAAAATTACAGCCAGGTTTTCCTCCAGTCCCAGGAGATTTATTCATTCTTTTCACCTTTGTCTCATATGATCCCACGTCAAGTACAGAAATCATGCATTGACTCTAGTAGAGCCACGCAGATGTCTAAGAATAAACTGTGGATCTATTGCTTATAAAAGGTATATTATTGCTAAAGAGATTCCAATTTTTCCATCCTAAACCACTCCCCAAATGATTTGCAGAGTCAATACAGTAATAATTTTGATACCAACTCAATACCATGCTATATAGGACATCCCCAGCTGGACTGCAGCAGGACTACCATAGGGATCTCCATTCATAAAATGCTAAATCAGAGCTTTTGTTTGGAAATCCTTACAGATGCAGATATACAGGTAGCATTTTTGTTCATAGCTCAACAGCTCAACAGATGGGAAGTAGATAAAGATACACAAAATCCACCTCACCACTTGATATTTAAAAGGGGTCACAGTTTTAAGTTGCCTCCTTTAACCATTTATCCCAATCAGTGTTGCAGCATATTTCATAAACAACTATATCCTTCAAAGGAAAATGAAAAAAAAAAAAAAAAAGACTCCAACCTACTATTTAATATTTGAATTTCAAAGAGTTTGGCTTTTAATGTAAGCAATTAAAGAATTAGCATCTTATCCAGCCAAATATTGTGAGCCACCATTTTAAAATGACATTGATTATATATTGTTGAAATTGTCTTTAACTGGTATAATTCCATTTGATGGAAAGAACTTAATTCTTGTTTAGGTAACGTGTAGGTTCAACTATCTTCATGTTATTTTATGAACTAAAAAGATCTCTTAATTGCTAAGAAACGGGATGCGGGAATAAGGCTCCATATGTCTCATATCCTCCACGCTCAGCTGCTGTTCAAGCCTAGTGGTTCCAGACTTTAAATGAGAGGGCCAGTGTTAACAAGATGCAATCCAACTACACATGTTCAGAGACATGAATAACCACCTGAGACAAACGGCCTTGAAATTACATGCTTACGGGAAAAAAGGTAAGTTGTATATTAAAACACACAAAATCCTGCTTTATGGTCCCCAAAGTAAGGGATATAAATGTGCAAGTGCACAGAACATTTGCATCGTTCTGCCCATGATCTGCTACACTGCAATGCAAGTCTGGGCTTGAGGCAACTGTGTTCCTATGCCAAAATTGTATGGAATGCACAAAAAGGTCAAGGCAAGGAATTTATGTGTTTTGTAGTTGGAAATTACGGGAAAGAGAACTTGGCTCCTCCTGGCATTGCACAGGTGTAGTTAACTGAGAGCGTCCCGTGGGTCAGGCTTTTCCAATCAAAATTCCACTTTATCAGAAGCAATGGCCCTGGGCATGGGATTATTAGAATGGAAAAGATAGCTCAATCTGCAGAGTGAAACTCAGGGCTCGGCTTGCCTCTCCTCTCTTTGTATCATCTTTCCATCAGTAAAGTCTAGGCTTTATCTTAGAGGACTATTATCTGAAAGAAAGATAATTACTGACGAAATATTTAATTATGCATGTGGAAAAAAAACCCTAAAGAACATTAAGTTTCCATTTGGTTATGCTCTTCAGTGGAACAAAACCACTCAAAAATCATAGAATCATCACAGACTGGTTTGGGTTGGAAGGGACCTTAAAGCTCATCCAGTTCCAACCCCCTGGCCTTGAACACTGCTGAGGATGGGGCATCCACAGCTTCTCTGGGCAACCTGTGCCAGTGCCTCAGGACCCCTTATAGGGAAGAACTTCTTCCTAATATCATCACAGAAAGTGTCATTTGACCTCTTAATTGCATAATGAGTAAAATGTTTCAGAAGCTAAATGGAAGAGCTCATTGGTCATCCTGTTCATAAGCAAACTTGAACTCCCAAGCTTTTGAAGTGTGTATTATTACAACTATTGTAAACACACAGTGTCCTCTAAGTGTAGCAGCGCATCTACAAACAGTTAAAATAGCTGTGCATCTGAATAAAGACTCATAGACTTAACAGTGTAGGAATTATCATCAAGAAATTGCTGAGACCATGCTACATGTAAGAGAACCAGGCTCAGCACAGCTGCTTTAACTTGTTAAACTAACAGATGAGACATAGCAGCAGTTTTAAAATGCTGAGGCTGCCAGAGCAATGTAAGCCAGCAGAAAACAGTGTTGTTCTAGAGAAAGGGGCTTCATCTTACCTGAGATTTAAATGAACATTAGGAGCTATGGCCTCTACTACTAATAGAGTGTTACGAGTAGAAGAAAACTCCTGGCCAAAGAACATTATCACAAGAACGTACAGTAATGTTACCACATAGGGACTGCACAGCAACGACTCACTGCTGAAGCTATGCTATAAACACATCTTAAGATATATTGATAGAAGCTATCCTATCAATGTATCCTATCAATATCTGCCAAAAAAGGGACAGGAAGACAAGAACGGGAGATGGCATAACATGAAGCAAAATGGATGACAGTTGGAATGAAGGAAATGTGAGAACACACAGTAGGAAAAAGAGAAGGACTGAGAAGAAGCAATCTAGATGATTCCCAAAGATAAGCATTGGGCTGACTCTGAGCAGCTGTCAGCTCCATAGGACTGTTGATTTTTTGTGCTTTCAATATTATGTCTGTGAAAAACACTACTCCGCATTCTTGCTGCTTCTTGGGAATTAAACACAGTAACAAATGTTACAGCATCCAAATTAAGGAATGAATTTTTCCTTTTGACCAAAATAAATGCCTAAGAAATCCTCCAGGATTAGTGGCAGCTCATGAAAAAGAGTGTCCCAACAACGGCTTTCCAAAGCAACACATTCAGCTTTGTTTGCGGGCAAAGAAGCAGTCTTTCCACGATACAGCATGTGCTACTCAAGTAGTCATCTGTCAATGCATGGAAAGTTAGGAGAGTCTGGACAGCACAGTGGTGGGTAATGCAATACAGATGATTTCACCTTTAGGTCTCCAGTTCAAAAAAATTCAGCCCAAAAAGTGTCATCACCTGATAGTTTTTACTACTTCTATTTACAGTACAAAATTTCCCAGAGGGCCAAACCAAGATCAAGACTTTCTCTCTGCTCCCTCCCTCCTTGTGCTAGGCATTGTGTCAATATGAAGGAACAGACCCTTCTCTACAGATCCCAGATTGTAAACAGACTACAGATATGGAGGGAAAAAGCACAGGAGACAGCCACATTGTTGAAATTCAGTGAGTCAGACATAAAAGGATTCTGATCCTGAGCTGATGACATTCTTACTTGTGCTTTGTGTTGGGATAGCTTCTTCCCCTCTGCTCCCTGAAAGCAAAATGCACACATGTGTGGCATGATCCGAGGTCCAGGATACATCAGTCATACTGGACAAGTGCAAGTTTTCATTTAGCCACGTGGAATAGTGTGGGTATATCCCAGGAGCACTGGGCTCACTGTGTGTAGGCTGTAGAGATGACCTGTGTGCAGGCTGTAGAGGTGATCGGTGTGCATGAGAACTCCCAGACATTCAGCAACCTAGACTGAATCACCACTTGAAGTGCCTAGAAATCCTAGGCAAAGGTTTGAAGAACCACAAAGCTCATTTTCACCTGGACAAAGTATCCATATCCAACATAAAAACAGTGAGCCTTTCTTAATGACTTGATTAGAAGGAGCAAGTATCTCTGCTCCCACTCTGCTCTCCTAATAACAGACCTATGATTAAAATGATATATAACATCAGTAAGGAAACCTTTGCATGAATTCTACTCTAGAGATGACCTTCCCAGGTCAAGCTGGCAGGTTGGGCAGGAATCCTGCTGGAGCTTAGATCATAGTATCCACCAAGCACTGGCTGCCAAGCTCATTCATTCTAGACAATTACACCCTTTTCTCAGTAAAATAATAATTTTAGGAGTATTAGAAAAAAAGGAAAGCCTCAAAAAGGAGGGAACCCATCCAGAATAAAGCATCAAGAACATCAAAGAGCTCTGGGTTATCTCTTTATACATAACTCGCCATATTACATCTTGATGTTATCAACTGCCTCATCTCACCATTCTGCAATAGAAAACAGTAATTCTCTCACTACAATTCTATTTCTAGTGTAAATCTTTTCAATTCTGACATCTTCACTGGGGACTAAACATGTGACCTTATCTAACTTAAATCTGGTATTAATTTTAACAAGAAAAAAAGTGGTTTATGAAATTCAGGAGCTTAGGGTAACTGGGGGGATATAGGTCTGCCTCAGGGGGAGCATATGGATTTAATTTTCCCTGTATTTTATGCCAAATTCTGAGGACTACAGTAATGTTTTGCTATAGGGCGGCACAAAACTGTAATTCTGAACCTTGCCTAGAAGAATCAGAGTGCTGAATGCTGCACTGGGCAAGAGAAATTCAGAACAGTTGAACAGCAATTGCAAAACCTCCCATAGGCTTCATTTATTTACAAGCTTTTTCATGTAACTTGCAGAACCTTTAGAAAAGGTAACTGCCTTTCTGTTTGAGGAACATGTCCTTATTATGAAATATAGATAAAGCCCACTTCTGCTTCCAGTTATGCTGTTGAATTGTGAAACGAAGTTCAAGAATTTAAGCTGCTATAAGCCTAGAAATTGATCCTTTATTGGACCTTTGAGATAATTTGTCAAAAAACTTTGATTCTTCAACAGGAAATTTCTGCACTTCAACAGGGACGATCCCCCCATTCTAAACATCTTCTTGTTTTTCTAACCATACAGTTTTATCTCTTCCTTACACAACTGTTAACATGCCATTTGTGGTTTTGATGACTGCTCTGCTAAGCACCAAACCAATACTTCCATAGACTTTACTAAATGATGCCTATGGGAACAACATATCCCTCTGTATGTGCACACTGGCATTGTTTGGTTTTCTCCATTTGCATCAAGTTTACCAACACTGATGAAAACAAAAGGCGAATTTCACTTGGTGAGCACTACAAGTTAAAGGTATTTCAGGTCTTGGACTCAAGTGCTCTGTAAGACGCATCATGTGGAGACTTAACAGAATGACCCTAACTTGTACCCTTTGTAGAACATTCACAAAAAGCCTGGATTGAAGGCAGTCTACCTGCAGTGGGCAGGATGCTGCCAAAGAGCCCAAATTCACACAACTGTTACTTTGCTGATGGCAATGAGGTGTATCACAGGCAGATTTGGCTTAGAATGTGCATCAAAGAAGACAGTAAATTCCAGAGACGGTTGTAGTGCTGCATACACAGTGGGTTGGCCCTTTGTACTCACAATGTAAGACATGAAATAACACCTCAATATAGGACAGGTGACCAGAAGCAAATGGACTGAGACTATATGATGGCCATTTAAACCACTGTCAAATTTGTAGGAATGAGAGAAAGAACTTTAAAATAGCAAGGTTTGGTTTGCAGATATTTTCATAGACTTCCTTCTGCACCTCAGGTGCAACACCCAAGAAAGCCTGATGATAGGACTTAATCCTGCAGCCAGTTTCATAAGCTACCATAGAAGCAGTCATGATCACTTCCATCAGGGAGCCGAACTGTCTCCAAGAGCAAGGTTTGCTATTGGCAGGAAAAACAATGAGACCTGGAGCACAATTCCTCCCATAAAGAAGTCCTGTGTCATGTCAAGGCCAAGCCAAGGACTTTTTTCTACTGAAAGCAGGCTCATCACAACCAATTCATGATTTATCAGAAACTCAGCTGAAAAAACCAGCATAGTAACACAAAGACTTATAGACAAAAGGACTCCTGACATGTCATCTCCCCCCTGTGCCCACCAAAAGAACACCAAACAAGTGCAAGAAAGGCATCTTGCTGGACTATTAGAGAGCTTAGAGCCAACAGTCAACACATTAGGTAACCTCATTATCCACTGCCTAGCGCCAAAGGCAAAACAGGTGTGAGGATACCAAAGCAAAAGGAAAGCACAGCCTGTTAATAGAAATCTGCAGGTTTAAGGGCATTAAAATATTTCCAAATGTTCAGAGAAAAGCCTCACAGTGGAGCAGGAGCAGGCTTTTAGAAATGGAAAAGTAGAAGAAAAATGTGAATTGTTGGAAAGTTGAATTATCTGTAAGACACAGCTTGTTCTTCCCCTTTTTGGGTTCAGACTATTAACACTAAGACTTAACAGCTTCAGTTTCATTTCGCTCCCCCAGTGAGGAACAGGAATGAACAGTGCTATCTTTGGTGTGTCACATTAAGTTTATCATTACAGGGAATGAAACACTATCGCCTTTTTGCAGCTCCATAAACAAGATTGTTCAGCAGGAGAGCTCCTGTCACAATTGCCACTTTACCTTCAGCTTCCACTAGTCCACCATTTCCAGTTCAGCTCTGGAAATAACTGCCATTAGAAATAACTACTAACCAGTAACAAAGCCTGGGGAAGCGAGTGAAATTACACAGCTGCAGAGGCAAAGTGAGAATCAAACCTTTTTCTTGAGCAACCACTACATTGTACATAGATCCTGGAATCCATATCTGGTGTATTGAAATATCTGGGCAAGCTAATAAAGACTAGCAGATTTCCAAAAGTCAGGGGTTTACAGCATCACTTTGATTCTCCAACACATTTTCTCAAATACCAACTGTCAGAATTCAGCTGTATTTGGTTTTGTGCATTCCCTCAGTCGCCACACATGAATTACACAATGCCCTTCTATTTACTACAAGGTACATAAACACCTGAATGTTGGTTTTACTGAGCAACATTCTTATGAGACTAAGAGCTGCAGATTTTTATTGTTATTTATAACCGCTTTAAAGAAAAAGACATCAAGTTCCACAATTGCCATGTAAAAATATTTCAGTTTTGTACTCAAAACACAACTTATTTTGAACAAAATTTACTTCCACAGGCCACTTGCAGATGCTGCAAAACACGTCGATGGAATCGCAATGTCAGAGGATACCTGATGTTCAGAGCTTGTAGTATGAAGACCACATATGGGTTTTACTTCTTTATTTATTTGAGTGAAGCCATAAGATTTGCAGACTGGACTTCTGCTGGAGGGAATGCTTGTATATGAAGCATGATATATACTATACCATACAGAGTCAAAAATCTTGTAAGAATTATTTACTAGCAGTTTACATACTTTTTCGCATCCACAACACAACAATCCTGTCTAATCACTCTTTAGCCACCCCGGTAAATTGATTGGCAAGTAGGCACATACAGAAGTGAAGGACAAAAGAGGAAGGGGGGAAAGAGGACAGCTCTAACCATTCAGACCGAAAGCCCAGAATCCAGTCTTTACTAACTGATGGGCAAGGGAAGAAACAAACAGGAATGGGACCAGCAAGCAAGCGTGTGAATGATTAGCAGTGAATGGCAGAAGTTCTCAGTGTAACAGCTGGTATTTATACCCAGGACTCTCAGTCTTTCCAGTACTCACTTTCCAGTAGATCACAAGCTCCTGAATCATTTCATGAGCACAGTGTGGGTTGTGCAGTCGGTGTCATCTCTGTGCTTTGACTATCTCAGCGACCACAGGGCTGGATGGACAGTATCTCGCTTAGTTAAAATAACATGGAAGATGTTTCATCATGCAGACTCCCAGATTAAACTGGGAAGCTCTAGGGCAGGATACTGCTTGCCACACACTTGCTCTCTTATACATGCACATATGCCCTTTTCAAATAGGTCTAGAGCTTTCCAAAACCTCACAGAAAATTGTTTCCCCCTTGGAAAAATTCCAGATTTAATATGCTTGGTTCATCTGTTGCTGGTCCTTATACCAGAAATCGATTTACACTCTACTTCCTACAATCCAGAATACAGAAGTCTAACATATTACTTGTTAGCTTTCTGCAGGAAGGTGGTTTAGTGTTTTAAAGGGAAAACTCAGAACAAGGAAGCCTGGCTCCTGACTGCAGCCATGTCTCTGATTGCCATGGATAGATTTCTTGGGATTGTTTGCTGAAGTCATTTAGAAACACATTTTGCACATTCTTTCCTTGCCTGTGAAAAACGTGAAAAATAATGATTTTGGAAGCTGCATTACCTACTTCTAAAGGCTTAAATTTACTGGTGGAAAAGGCTGTCACAGCACAAAGTGAGTTCCTCTTGGTCACATTATTGAGCTGTGCTGGGCTTCTTACACAACCATTTGTGAAAAACTTGGAAGGAAACGCTCTTTGAGCTTGTGATTCCTGACTGTGGCTCTCCTCATGGAACTATTCCCAGCAGGTATGTCTGCTATTTAACAGACAAGCAACACAATTTCACTTAGCATTTAACAAGAACAAAGTTTCCTACACTTTTTCCACCCTTCCACTATCAATCTGCTCTGGCACAAGCCTACGTGTCATTATTTCCACGGAGTCATGCAGACTGCTTTATTGAAAAGAATCTTTCCAGAAGCTTTTGTTGAAACATCACTTTGAAGACTGTCTACATACAACTCAAACGCCACACTTGCCTTTTTTTAGCTGTCACTGTAGCTCTCCCAGCTTTTAAGAACTCCTGAACATTCTTCCAATTAAAACTCTTTGCATCCAATCTGGTCAATCCAAAAAAGTGACAACGATAGAGTGTTAAGAAGCATCTCAAGCATGTTCTGCTTTTCCAATGATGTTAACCTTCACTTTAGAGTTTCAGAACAGCTCCTGCAGAAGCCACAAAATCGTGAAAGAACAAAAAACAAGACAGCACTGCTTTAGACTGAGGAAAGAAGGATGTCTGTGTACCAAGCTCTTTAACATGGATTTAGTGTAATAAATCAACAACCCCTGTTATCCCTCATGCACAAATAGTGGAGAGATTGTAACAGATTAAAGGACAACTTTGAATGGGACCATCAAAAGACAGTGTAGGCAGTAATACCATGAAAGCATGGCAATACTCATGGCTTGTGACATCCTGGCAACCTCCATGCTAAGTAACATTAGCTAAACCCAAACTGGAGCTTAGAGTCACTTATGAGGAAGTTCTACTGAAGCTTCTCTAATGTTTATCTTGACTGACTGTTGTGCTGAAATCAGTTTATGAGTCTGATATTCCTCTGCAGATCACCTTACTTTTCCAGCACAAACCCCCAACTATAAGTCATATACTTGCTAAAATGCATAGATTGGCATGTTATCTCATGTAAGAGGAAGGTACCAAGATGTCAGTTGTAGAGATGGGGTATTTTTTGTTAGGCAAATTGCACTGATTTTTTCTTTATATAATGCTTCTGTAGGATATTCAGCATTTTTCCCTCCTCTGATAAAAGACACAGACTGATAACTCAGTATGTGCATAGTGTTCTTCCCTTATTTATTTCAAAATGCAGATAATTATCACCAATTTAATAATGAAAATCTTGATACAAAGTTCTCTTTTTTCTCATTCCAGCACTAGAACATGGAACAAATCTTGTGAGTCTGAATGTGTAGTTCAATTCACTCTCCAAATAATTTACATCCCATTATAAAATAATTAGACTGGCTCAGACTACAAAATAACCTTAAGGAAAGTTCAGGAATTTTGGGTCCTAGGATGTGTACCAGACTCCCACGCCTGCTCAAAACAAGTCTTAACATCAGCAGTTCAGTCAACGTTGAAACTAGAAAATTCTGTTCTCCTTCAGTCCTCTTCCCTCCACCACACTAATCTCAGCATTTATCTCCTCTCAGATAGTCCTTGTTTCAGCATCCCCTTTCCTTCCTTCCCATACTCACATCTCTCAGGCCCTCCAGCTCCCAGCCATGCTGCTTTCCTATCTATCTGGATAACAGGCAGCAGGTACAACGCTTACACTGGCTGACCAGGCAGCAATTGTGAGCTAGCTACTTGGAAAGATAACGCCTCAGAATGGGTAACACTTGAATTCTGCCTACAAGTCTGTTTGTAAGAGCACCAGCTCACACCTCTTGTCCTTTATTCAACTCCTCTTTCCCACAAAGCTTACAGAAACTTAATTCCCTTGAGGTACCAAGCTGAAAGAGAATATATGGAGGGGGTTGGAACTAGATGATCTTAAAGGTCCCTTCCAACCCTAACTACTCTATGATTCTATATGATATCATCCTGTCTAGAGACAGGGGTGGAGGGAGATAGGAAAACTGTCTTCTGATACATCACTGGGCTGCTGGAAAAAGGATGAGTATGCAGGTGAGTAAGACAAGAAGAGGAATGAATTTCATCATAAAATATTCAGATTAGACATGTAAGAAATGATCCAACAGTTTCAGCTTAATTAACTAAATTGCTAATAGAAGGTTGGAATGGTATCACGGGGCTTTCAAGAACAGGTGAGTTGAAAGTGCTTGCTGGAAGGAAACCAGGTGTAGGTTCTGCTTACTTGGTGGGCAAGATGCCTTAAGAACTCATCCATCCTTATTTTCTGAGATGCAGTTGGCATTAGGAGAACAGGATACACAGAAAAGCAGATTATAAACCCACCACCGGACAGCATGAATGTATCTGCAAAAATCATCAGTAAGCCAAACAAAATGAACCAAACCCTGTCATCATCTCTGGTGGACTATGGATTCAAGCATAAAGGGGGAATAAAAGTTATAACAACACAGAGTTCACCACAGGGATTCTCAGGGGTTCAACATCTTTAGCTTTCAAAGGTTAAAACCCTAAAGCTGATGGGAAGAAAACAATCAATTATAAATATGTCCTGAAAAATCAGCTCAATTCACGTCTTATATTCTTTATTCAGAACTTAATTCATCATTGTCCTATCTTACCCCAAGGCATTAAATATTTAGGCAGGGATTTCATTCGTCACTTCGCTAGTACTGTGTTTTTTCTCCCCACTTGGATAAAAAGCATTAAATGAATCACTTTCCCTTTAAGAGCTACATGGCTTTGCCAGCTTAACCAACACGAAGCTCTTCCAAAGAAGTTTCTTGCTCATCAGAGCAAGGAACAAAATACTTTAAAACCCCAAACTTCAAAATCCCAGATGGTCCCAAAGTCCTTTTGAAAGCAACTGCATGAGTTTACAGGCAAATGTGCCCAAGAAAAGCTCCTGATGGAGGCTGAAAACTATAAATGCTCTCGAGTTTATTAAAAAACGATTTGACACCAGCACAGACCACTTCAATTTCCCCCCCTCACACTGCACAACTAGACACACTCCTCAAAAGACTTGCTTTCAGCAAAGTGACAGCAGCCCCTCAAGAAGTGCTATGTAAGAGCCAGCATTGGAGTGGGGTTTTTTTGCTAGATTTCGTAGTATATTGTCTGTTGAATAAGATGCTTTAAAAACATTAAT
>JBCJKH010062998.1:7715-25201 GCA_039877255.1 Loriculus beryllinus
AATTAAGGCACTTAGTTGTAAAATACCTCCACCAGATAAAGTGGTAGGCTCCTACCCAAAGTGAAAATATTATACCTTGCTTTATATATTTCTTTTCTAATGAACAGTTTTATATTTGACTGAGTTGTAAAGTATCATAAAGTTAACACCTCCTCACTTCCTAGCACTGAAGAAGGTAAGGAACTGGCTTTGGTGGATCTCATACTATATACTTGAGCTATCCAGTGTAGTTAAGCAGAGATGAGGTAAAACTTGAAAAACACAGTTTTGAATTTCCTTCAGCTGGAAGATAGATGTAAAACAAAGGTTGGTTGTTCACTAAGAGATGTGCCAAATGCAAAAGATAAATTGAGTCTGTAGGTTGTGTGAGAGTGATATGATTTCTATGTTAAGCATAAATAATTGCAAAGTAAGTCTTACGCTGCTATTGTTGTCTTGTTATTGGACATTTAACAAGCATTGGTGAGTTTAGAAAGCATGTTGAGTGAGTACTCTGGATTGCTTCTCTGGCTTACAGTGGTGTCACGTCCCTGCAGGTGAAAATGCACAAAATAATAGTGCAGAAAAAGATCAGACTTAATTGATGGTTTCATGGCAATGTTTGTCTGTGTATTTTTAAAGGGATAAGTTCACCGTCACAGCTGCCACCAGGTGCAATACTGGGCCTCACTGTTGGAGATCCTCGAGTCAATATGCCAAAAAAGAAGACAAAAGCTATGCCAGACTTTGAAAAATACCAAGGTAAAATACATTGCTTATATTATGCTTCTGGTGGAACTGCCAAAGGCAAGAGGTGCAGTTTCTCTATATACTTCGTTTTCATTGACTATCATCTTGTACTGATTGTCTCTTGCTGCTTTCCTCCTAACATTGGATTTCAGAATGTTTCTTCCCTTTTCCAAAGCCCCTGGCTGAACAGAAACAGCTTGAAAGTTGCATAGGTTTTAGAACAGCAACTGTGAGGGAGGGATATGCACCAAAGCTGGTCTTGTGCTCAGTGGAAGCCTCTGTCTGACCATACAGATGATCCAGGTTCGAATCCTGGCAAGGCCAACCAGGTGCTAAAAGCTACTTAGTAAGTTTCCGTTTGGTATTTAGTCTTCCTGATGCTGTTCAGCTTTCCAAGAATATATCTACTGTTTCTGGTTTATAGTCCTACAATGATAAAAGTTGCAATTCTACTGGGGAAAACAAGAAGAAGCCGTTGCAAGATTAGCATTGTAAATGGCCACGATGCTGGTTATGTTAAAAAATGAAAGACGCAGTTATGACTTATGGAACTTTAATTTCAATACTGACTTACACAGTATTCCAGTGCAAGATTCAAATTCAGTTGGATGTGAATGTCCTTGAAAAATGCGCAAGAACATATATAGTGGAGTTTGTGTACAGTGCTGTGTAAGCATTTCCAGTTAGATTGACTGGACACAGACTGCGTGATGTAAAAGGAGAAACATGGTAACCAGTTAACAAGCAGTAGGAAACAGGACAAGCTGAAGGTTTGAGACTTGAAAATACTTAATTTCCTTGGTGGTGTGTTTGCAGGACACAATAATAATCTAGCTTTTCCTTTCACTTAAATCAGGTTGAACACCTGTTTCAGTTTCTGTCTTTTAGCTTTCCGGACAGCTCTGTCATTTGGAATTTCTTTTATCCTCCTATTCTACCTTCTGTGTCCAGAACAGCCTTTATTCCGTTAATTAGTTCTGCTCAGCTAACTTTCTCATGATTAATGTTCTGTTGGAAATGATGCAGCATACATATCCTCTGCTTTGCTTCCTTCCTACTGAGAAGTAAGGTGAGCTATATAGTACTTGTTTACAGATACTGGTTTGAGTTGGTAGGGGAGTTGGCAACTGCAAGAAGCAATTTGTCTCCTTTCATTCTGCTTGTCATGTCTGTGAAGATGTGTTCAAGAAGGCAAGATCGCCAGAAAGCTGCTAGGCATTGGAAATGTCTCATAGTAGTTCTCTCCCACTATTAGAGCTGGTTGTCTCTCAGGAAGCAGGGCTTATGGTAAAGAGGTAGTGATGTAAGACGGCCACCTTCAAGATCTTCCTGCTTGGGGTTAGCCTTTCCTAGAAAAAAATCTAAATCACAAACATTCAGAAAAGCTGGTGTTGCTTTCTGGTTTCTTTCTGAGCTTTTTTTTTTCGTTTGTTTCATCCTGAACTTAAAACTGCATCTGTCCTCTCCAATTTGTATTCGGGAGAAGGAAGAGTGTTCTTCTTCAGCTAGCAAGGAAAAGTAAACCACATGATACCTTGTAATTTAGGTTCTGCTAAAGAAGTTGTTGTTACACACTACATGTAAATTAAGTAGGATGAAAGAAGACAGGCAATACAGGATGAAAGAAGACAGGCAATACAGTTGTCTTCTAATAGAAGATCAAAAGGAGATCATAGTAAGTGAGTAGAAAAGGAGAGGGGGCAGGCTTCTTACACAAAGCAGTTCAGGAGAGAACAGGAGGAACTGACAGTTCAGCAGGGAAAATGGCTATTGACTGACTTCCTAATGTGTTGGAAATGTTATGGGAGCATTCACGATCTCCTACATACTTATTACATGTGCAGTAGGAAAATGCTATGACATGGCAGTTCATCTCTCCTATGTGAGAAACTCAAGACTCAAGTCATAACTGCCACTCTCCTGTCTTCCTCATAAAGTATTCCTAGGTGTTAGTTAGAAAGAGAGGCTATTGTTACTCTCCAAAGACTGTTGATCCTAACCTGATTCCGTAATTGAGTATGACAGCTATTATCTTTGCCTTAATGGGCTTCCTTGTTCAACTGAAAGCAGAGAAGTGACTTCTTTAGTTAGTTCCCCAGGGCCCTGTTACTAGCCACCCTTGCAGAGAGATTATTGAAATATCCAGCAAGAATTTCATCAAAAGCAGCATACTCCCAAAGGTTATTCTGGTTTGATGTATCATTTTTGCCAGCATTTTTCCAATCAGTTGTGTCCCCTTGTTCTACTAGTTCCTTTGCCAAGAGTAACCCAGGAGCAGATACCATCCTCCTCTTCAAATTGTTGAATGGCAATTTGTTTAACCAAAAAAGGAAGGAATTTAATCATAGCACATAGCATACATCACTGTAGCAATAGTGTTACCCACACTTCCACAGTAACCCCACCCTAAAAAAAAGGCAGACTTCTGTAGGAGCTGTAATTCATTTGGATGGTATTGATTTGGCCCTTCTATCAGAATAAATCTTTTTACGAGCCTCAACTACATAAACTTTCTGAGCCTTGGCTTTGATGTCAGCTTGCTTGGATGTGGTAATATTGTGAGCTGATCCTTATTTAAGAAATTTTAGTAATCATTCATGTGCCTTAGTGATGTGTCTTGTTGATTGACTAACAAAAAGGAGCTGTTGCTGTATTCCACACTTTTTTTCCCTTTGGACATTCAAATGCTATTATGGTTAGTAAGATTAAAATGGCACTGCATATATTAGCAGGTTCTGTATGACCTTTAGCCTCTCTTCTTCTTTTATGTTGTATAAGAGCTAACTGATTTTCTTACAATATCTTTACTAATTTAAAGATGCATTTATCAAATGAGTGAGTAGTTTAGCCATCTTTGCTTGTGGGTTGTCATACATGCGGTCTATGAGCTGATACACATCTGTCATCTTCCCCTGTCTCCCCCTGCCTTTTCAGTTACTCAGACTCCTGAATGCATATGTATGTGTGCAAGCTGTGTATTACAGATACGTGTTGGCGGGATTTAATCAAGGAACTGTCCTCATTTCTTCAGGCTGGGGGAAAGAAAGTTTGTGAATAAATCACTTTTCACTGCCTTCTCAGCAGGTTTATGCCTTCTGGAAGTCAAGACTTCGGGTAAGCAGTCAGCGCTTACATGACTGCAAATGAGTACTGTTCTTTTCTCCATTTGAAAGAATGCTTCTGACATTTCTATATGCTTTTATTGTCTTCTGTTGGAGAATGCAAATTCCACTGCCTTAAATACTGCTCAACATGGAGTATGGCAGAGCTTTTAAACAGTCAGTGAATGAGATGCATAGAAGGAGAATGCATCATGAAAGATGAGTGAGGTAAAGTTCTTTCTGCAGACACAGAGTCTTTGCTTGCAAATACACCTCGTGCAGAGGTTTGGGTATGTGGCATCAGTTGTCCTGGTACTATGCACCCCTATGTATATATGGCTCTGAAACTGCCCCCTAGCAGTGCTTATGTTTTTGCTTTTCCTGCTATTTCCTCATAGAGGGAAGGAAAAAATTCAAACAGAAGAAATCTTACTCTTAGGCCTGTCTTCTAAGACTGTTGAGATAACCAGCTACAGAAATCAGAACAACAGCTTGAAATAGAGCAAAGCCTTCATCTTTCTGCCAGTCTAAGCAACAACCAGTGACACCAGCAGAAGTACATAACATGCTGATTGTCACTGAGCTTTGTGTACTTAGTAATGTAACTGCCTATTTCCTACACTTATTCGTCAGTAGGGTTATTTCCCTACTACTATTTCCTTACAGCGACCTTAAAATGTGGACTGAAGAAAACAGGAGAGAGGTAAGAAATAAGAGAACTGGTGTGAGGATTTGGAATTATGATTTGAATTATAGTATGCTTGTTAGAGAGATTAAATTTCAAAGGGGATTGTGGAGAAAGAATATAGTAAGAGAAGGGTATTTTAAGATAGGAGGATATTAGGTGGACTGCGGTGATGGAAGGAGGCTGACTTAAAAGAGCTTTCTAAAGTGGAAAAAAAATTGTGCTGTTACAGAGTATAGAAATTGTGAAGAACTCCAAGAATATGACAAGGATTGACTGACTAAACTGTTGTAATAGAAAGAAGTAGTTAAAGGAAAAAAAATAGCTGAGAAAGTTACAGTGAATAATTTACAGTAGGAGAAACTAGAACGTGTTTAAATAATTTAACATAAAGAGATTTTGGGGTTCACAAAGGTTTTCTGCACAGAAAATGAAAAAGTCTCCTTAGGTTAGCTGTAAGTCTGTAATTTTCCCCATTGGTTGGTTATCTGTTAGAGTCCAGAAGGAATTCCCCAGCACCACTACATACCATTTTGTTTCTGTCTTCTTTTCCTTCCTTTGAGGCATTAATATTTGCTGTATCTTCAGACAGAACATGCCTTGCCTCTAGGAGTGTTCAGCTGTTGTAGATTCTTGCTCAGGTTCCTGTCCTTAATTCTTGGTCTGAGAAGGAATTCATATTCTCTGCTCATTGGCAGGGAATTGGCAAGGATTTTCTTTTTAGTTGTATTGTTCTTAATTTGAAGGAGTGCCACCCCAATCTGGTAATTTCTTTAGTATTTCTTCCTCTCATGTAAATGTAACTCATCAGCAATAATACCGTCAAACTACCAGTAGTGCTGCCATATTTACCATTTCCCTGGAAGGATTTTGCAACTCCTAGTAATGGGGACATCTTAATGATTATAGATTTAAATAAGCATTGCAATTATGTTTGGCAGTACCTATTGTATCGAGAGCCCTCAAAGTCTTCAGCAGCATTAACTGGAAAGATCAGTTGAATTGTCTTTTGAATGACTGCTTAAAGTAATGTGAGAAAACAAAACAAACCCCAACACATTACGTTCTTTTAATATGTAAGACCTTGTAGATGACAAAACAAGCAGCAGTTCCTGTAAGTTTCAATCACAGAACTATGAGTAGACTTGTTGTATTGTGTATTGGTAAGACTTAAAATATGGATCAGCATGCATTACATACTGTATACTGAAGGCTTTTGGTCCATAGGTCACTAAATGCCAGTATACATTCTCTCTGCTTTGGTTGGATTGTGAAGCTGAAGAAGAGATTGTTTTAAGTATTAAATAACCTGTCAGTTTTAAAGCTAAAAGTGTTACCTGTCTTCAGTAATGCACACAGTTGTTGGTCTGCATTGACACAAGCAAAGAACAATCCCTTCCTCAACGAGCACATCCTGAAAAGATCCAGAGTGGGAGGCTAGTGCTAAATAAGTAGTTGCATACTAGTCATACTCCTAAAAATATTTCCTGTATGTACATTTCATAAAGGTAATTCTTGCTTCTCTTACAAGTTCATTTAGGTGGACATATTTCAGGCTTTGCAAAGTTGCTGTTTCTGATTTTCAGCAAACCTGTTAAGCTTCACACTCTGCCTGAAAGGTCAAATTCCAGAATATTAAAGGTGGCATGATAAAGGTTTAACTTACATTGCCAAAGGTGATATCATTTGTAATAAGGAATGTCTGTAAGAGAAGGCTAGGTTAATGCTTCTAACAACTGTTTATTTCATATTCTGTATTTGGACAAAGGTGATAATAAGATAGTCCGCAAGCAGTAATGCTTGTTCAGCATTTAATGGCCTGTTTCTTTACTTGTCTGCTCATTGTACTTATGATAGTGAAGTGGTTTTGGTAATTTGATACTTAAGCCATGAAAATTGTTTGAATTTTGTTTGAAGGTTCTCTTCTTTTGTAGATAATGATAAAGTTAGGCAACTGTACCTGGAGGGTGTACCTGTAGAATGTGCTCACAGCTTTATTTGGGACCAGGACATCTGTAAGAACGTCACTGAAAATAAAATCTCAGAGCAGGTAACTAAGAAGGTGGATTGCCATGGAGAAAATGGCTAATGGTCCAGTGAGACTCTTGAAACTTGTGTAAATCCAAGAGCAGCAGTTCGCTAATGTCATAGTATCCAGTTGCTGTGTTGAGGTCTTTGAAGTTCTTGAAAGTTCTGTAGTTTTTGTGTAGTGTTCTTGTACAGCCACTGTTTCTGATTCAGTTAAAAGAAAGCTTTATTGGGTTGTCTACAGGACTCAATAGTTGTGTATTTATTTATCAGAGGGGTTTGAAATTGGATTTTCCTACATGACCTTGACTCATGTGCAGCAGATAAAAGCAATGAAGTGGCACAGAGAGTCTTTGGCCATTTACTCCTCAGTCATAGCCAGGATGATTCTCCTGACAGATGAATCACTGAATTTGGAAGGAAATAAATCCCTCTGGTTCTAAACTGCACCACACTATGCTGTGAGTGTTCTGAGCAATAACCTGTGATTTGCAGAGAGCTTTAAATATGTAGTTACAGGTTTGACATCTCCTATCTTGACATTTCTTTTGACAGTGGAGAAGTAACCCATTAAATGCATGGGTAAAAAGGTGATTTAGTCACAAGAGGTGATAAATTTTTGGCACCATTGTAATCAAAAAGAAACAATATTTGTATGACAGAAACATCTCCCTAAATCTCTTTATAAAAATAAGTCTTGTGCTCTTTCAAACTGGCTGACATAGTGTAAAAAAAAAGCAAGAGTGCTTACAAAATACTACACCAGTGCCTAACAGTTACTACCACAGTATTTTTGTATATGGCAGTGTTCTTCGTGCTGTTGTGAAATGAAGTATTTACCTTATGAAACAGCTGATGCAGAAGGGACATTTAAAGCAGCAATCTGATTTTTTTTTGTTTTTTTTTTATAAATGCCTTCTTAATGGGATGCAATGAAATATAACAACTGGTGATTGGCAGTGCCTTGGTGCCAGCATGCTTTATGTGAAGCTGTTTCGTGACCAAATGTTCTTTCCATCTCCCTGGATGTAGTTTAGATTTGCTCCACATACTGACAGACTGTCCGAAAGCACCTGTTCAGTTTAGTTTAGTCTTGTGCACAAATCTGTAAATATCAAGTTGAAATACTTGTTTGTCTTCCTTCATCTGTGCTGTGCGTTTTCGCTCTGAGTTGCAGTACCTGCTCTTCATCAAGGCCTATGGAAATAAGGGGAGAAAAAGAGTGCTTAATGCTTTTTTCTAAAAACATTTTTTTTATGCCTCAATGAAGGTCAGTTTGAATATGTAGTATATTACTAGTATATTCTTCCTACTTACAAGCATACCTCCTCTGTCTTGGAAGGGTATGTGGAAGAGGGGAAAATGGTTACTAACTTACAGGAAATGTCTCCTCCTCAGGATTTAAACCATATGAGAGCTCAATTACTGGTACCTGGATCACACCTTGAATTGGGTCCTTGTGAATCTAAGATTCCGATACTGTTGGTGCAGCAGCCAGGGAAAATGGCTGGAGAAGATCGACCAGGATGGGGAAGTGGCTGGGATATCTATCTCCCAAAGGGCTGGGGCATGGCTTTCTGGATTCCTTTTGTAAGTGACTGCAGCTTGCAAGTAAATATGAGAAATTACATAGTTTGCTTCAAAATAATTGATTTTAGAGAGTATACTTTGCATTGCATAGCCAATTAACAAATCAGAATCCCGCCTTCAGAAAGGCTGTATGAACTGGTTGATGACAGAAGCTTGGTAAAATAAACAACAGCTTTTCATCTATTCTGTTTGGTATAACTGTGCCCACATGGCAGTCTAAAGCAGCAAATCAGAGTGGGGACTAAAGAGAGAAGGCTGATGCTATAGCTGTTTGGTTTTGTGTTTCTACAGGCATAAGCCTCTAAAGAGAAATTGTTTGGTGCCTGCTGCTAGTCTATTTCCAGCTTGGCTATCTCCATCAATGTGTCAACAACTTGATTTGTGAGAGAGCATAAAACACAAAGTTTGAGTTAAGTGTGAATATGCTCCTCTGATGCTGTTTGGAGCATCCTGCTTTGAATGTTTGGATGGAAGTTTTAATGTCTTTCTGCAGTTAAATTTATGCTTTTAAATGTGCAGAGGATCAATAGTAGTGATACCTATTGTACAGTTAAAAGAAATCGGGCAGTGACTATGTCAAAGTAATATGATGTTCCTGGCAACATACGAGATCAGAACCTGTGAAATTCTCTTTGGTTTTGTTGATAGTTTTTCAGAAGTAAATTTAAGGATCATGACTAACATTTTTGTTAAAATTGGCATCTAGAACTGTGAAAACTATATTTAAGGGTTTTTTTTTTTAAGCTAAAGTGACAGACTTTCCATTTTCTAAGGCAGTAGCTCTGGAGCATTAATGTTTTGTTTCAGTTAGGAACCTGAAATCAGTGCAAACATTGCTTTTTTTGGTTTTGGTTTTCATAACAGATATACAGAGGTGTACGAGTCGGTGGCTTGCAAGAGGCTTTAAAGCATTCTGAGTATCAAAGAATGCCTCACATTCCAAATGATTTCCCAGACTGCCAGGCAGGAATGCAGTTTGCCAAAGAACTGGAAACCAGTCTTCTTGAAAAATTCAAACGGTAATATTAACTTAAAAATTGATTGCAAGAATGAAATAATAGTAACAAAAAAAAAAATACTACTTAAAATACTCCTTAATTATATGTTGTTGTGTTCATTAAGACTTTATTGAGATCTTTCAGTAGCATTTTAAATCCTAGTAGTATAAAAAAAGAAAAGAAACCTAGATGTATTTAACACAAAAGCTCTGCTAAACAGGGCATATAAATTAACTAAAACCTTCTCTTCTCTTCTATGCTCAATTATAAGGGTATAACAAGGCTGTGTAGCAATAAAATAAACAAAGCTATTTCAGGCGCCCTTAGCAGCAAATGAGAGAGGAGATAGAAGAAGGCAAAGGCAGAATATCAAAGTATGTACAAAGTGCTAAACAATAAAGTGAATGAAGAGGTATATTTCAGTGTCCACTTCTTAAATACCAGGTATTTTGAAGTTTGCCTTAATTTTCTTTTCTACCCCTAACTATTCTACGATTCTATGATTTTCACTGTAATGAATACAGAGCTGTTAATCACAGGTACGGGGTGGCTGGAAGTGTCCTCTGCACCAGCTGGTGTTGGTTCTCTTTCCAGCTAGGAGGGGAAGTAGAAGTTTAGAGGAAAAGGTGATGGTGTCAGTCCCAGTAGATAGAAATATCCAGCGTATCTGAAAGGATATGGTGGATACAGCAGTGTTGTCTAAAAGTATAACTTTAAAATTCTTGTTGAATGAGATTGCAGAGGAAAGCACAATTAACTTTCTGTTCTAAATACTTGGTTTTGAAAACACAAAACATCATTAGACCAGCAGGATAAAGTAGACAGCCTTTTGAAGTGATAGGGACTGAATAAGAGCCCAGGAGACAAATATTCTTACATACTTAATTTATCATTTAGACATCCACCTGCAAAAAGGCCAAATTATATCAAGCTGGGTACTCTGTCTCCTTTCATCATTCCTTGGGGGCAGCTGACAAAGAACTGGGAAGAAAGAATGAAAGCATCAGGAGAATTTGTATGTCCTTCTTCCCCACAACCTGAGCACTGTGAGGTTAAAGGGCATAGTTTTTGTGACCCCAAAGCAGAAAAGATAAAAGAAGCTTCCCCTGAGACTGCGGAAGTAGGGGGGTCCATGGAAATAGCAAGCTCTGAAGGTGCCTTGAAGACAAAGGATGTTACAGGCACCGAAGACATCAGTGAGAGACATGAAACTATGGCAAGAAGTGATTTTATTGTTCTCAGGTATGTCAAAATGGTGCACACTTGTGAGGTGATATTATTTTATGGGGGATTACTGAACTGGGGAAAAGATGAACTCAGCCTTGATTGTTAAGATGAGAAAATTATTTGATCCAAATACAGTGAGGAGATTAAATAGTTTCATTGTGGATCAGAGTTTGTAGTTGAGTAGAAGTCCTTTTCTGGCTTTTTCCCAGCAAACATTGTGACTTGATGAAGTAAATTTCTTCAATTATCTTAAATTTAACACTTGAATTTAATGTGTTCTTGGAGTTGGCATATTCTGTCTTTCTTCCTGGGGGATGGAGCTTTTAGAAGCTCATGTTTGTGATTTTAAAACTTTGCTAAATCAGCAAGAGTAAATCAGCTTGCCTTTGCTTTTTTAATACATCATCACAGGTGGTTTTTGCACTACTTCATAAGTTCTGTGCAGAAAACAGAATCCCCTGCATTCCAGTGCAACGCATGAGGGCAGCAACAGTGTTTGGAAAGTGCCTGAATGCAAGTCTTTCCTTTTTGTTTAGTTATCAGGGTAAGAAAACATTGGTAGTTCTGGACTGCATTAATGCTACTAAAGGTTTTAAAGCATTTGTGATTTAACAAATTTTGCGGGTTTTCACAAGTAATGTGTCCTTCTGAAGAAATACCTTCACACAGGAATTCAATTCACCCATGTTTTTGTGTGCTAAGAGGATACAGATACTACCTTGGAAAATTACAGGAAGCCCCTTGGCTTTTTCTAATCATGCTCTTGCAAATATGTGGGGCACTGTGTTTCTGTTGTACTACTTGTTAATAACTATCCTTAATGTTCTCAAAAATTTGTAATAGGAGTGAAAAACTGCTAATGCAGTTATCAGCCTGGTGTTATCCCACTGCTGGAAAAGATCGGCGAATCCGCCTTGTGTCTCGACTGGGACAGAAAAAGATGACTGAAGATGTCTTTTTGCCAATCTTGATGAGCTATCCAAGGGCTCTCGTGTGGGTCAACTTGTCTCTCTTGAGAAAAGGGAACCCTGAATTACATGCCATGATTTGCATCCCAACAGAAGATGACTTGCTGCATCTAAGCAAAGACAAACTCTTCTGTGGTCCTCAAGAACCCAAACATCGTGATATATTCAAGCACAAGGTACAGAAATTAAAAGAAGAGAAGAAGAAGAAAAAAAAGCATAATGTAAAGGCTCTAGAAGGTGATTCTCCAAGTGTTCCAGAGGAAGAAACAGCTGAGGAGCATGAAGACCTCATTCTTGGTCTTTGGTCAGATGCTCTCCCAGATGTTACTTCCCACTGCTCCAGAACTCTCTTGGGATATGTTACTCGAGGGGATTTTTCATTGGCTGCAGGCTGTGGAGAAGCTCTGGGTTTTGTTAGCTTGACAGGGTTAGTTTATATGTTGCACAACCAGTCAGCAGATAAAAAAGGGCTCGTTTTGTTAAGAACTCCAGCATCTTTACAGTACAGATTTGCAAGACTTACTATTGAGGTTTGATTATCATTGCAATATAGTAGAATGCCAAAAATACCAAAGAATGTCTGTTTTGTCTTTTGCAGCCATTCTACTATGTCTCAAGTTTGTGGCAATTCTGAGCCCCAACAATGTCTTGAAGATTATGAAGTAATTAAAATCTTCGTAACATTATTAATGAAAACAACTAATGCATAAACAGTATTACTTTGATGTCTGCATTGCTAAGGATTTTTAACAGTAACAGATCCATTATCATGATCTTCTTTACCTCTAAAGTGTATTGTTCATTTTCCATCTCAGAGCAGCAGATAATATAACAGTACACAGAAAACCATTCTTCTATTAGAAATCTTCTGTTCAGGTGGATAGGAACTTTCTAGTGCACTTTCACATGTAACTGCATGCAATCTGGACCGGGGTGTATAGCCAGTGGCTTTCACAATTCCTTGTGTCTGAATACGTGTGGCTGCAGTGGAACAGAGCTACATAGCACAGAAAGCTATGAAAGGGTACTTACTGTGATAGAAAAGCTCTGTGCTTAAATAAAATGCAAATTAAATATAGCCCAGCTATATAATCTTGAATTATAGCAACTGGCACTCTTAAATAGGAAAGTGTATCAGTCTCTCTAGTCTGAGGGAAAAAAACTGTTCTTGGAAGTTAATGAGCTTTTCAGATGCAAATTGCTGGTGATGGGTCAGCATACATTTTAATAAAAGGGGGATATTTTGGTTCCTTAAAAAACGATGTTATTTTTGTATGGAATGTGCTAGGATTGAAGGCTTCTTAATGTTACGGTATGGTTTATGAATGTTGTTTAAACAGTCAGAAAACTTGTATGCTGGAGGAGTGAGGCAAGGAAGATGTTTGATTTGACTGGGATGGTGTGGGTTGGTTTGATTTGTTTTGGTGTTTTGTTGGGATTTTTTAATGATAGCCTTAAGCTTCTAGCCATTCTTGAGTTGTGCAGCTTGAGCACAAGTTTATAATAATACCCTGTAGTTTAGTAGCAGCATGATGCAAATATATGCCAGTTGGTAGAATTACCCTGAAATGATCATGTACCAATAAAAATGTAATTATTCTTGATTGAGGAGTCCACTTGACTATGCTTGGGGTTTTTTTTTAAGAAATTAAGTATGAATCAGTTAACAGCTTTGTCTTTCTAAGTATCAGTCTACAAATTAATTCCCTCATTAAGAGTTTTCTTTGAAAAAGGCCTAGGTGAATAGGCTGGAGTTATTTGGTGGAGGAAGGATTTAGAGTTCCTTGCCCGCAATTATTAAAATTTCAGGCCATTGTTGGATTAAATGTGGTACACACATGGGGAAGGGGGGAGAACCTCTCTGATCACAAAGGAAGTATTGAAGTGGGAATGGATTTATTTTTTTAGTCTCCAGAAGACTGATTTAAGAATGTGCACTGCTGGGATGGAAAGATGCAGCCTCCAGCACAAGTTGGACTGCAGCTCCATGAGAAATCATGCTGAATGGCTCCAGGAGCGTTCACCTTCGATGCACCTGATAAAGCAATCATCGTCCCAGAAAGGTCCTGAGAGGTATCTGCACGAATGCCGGCAGATGGCCCCAGAGGAAAACTCTTGGTGCTGCACAGGGCTGCGATTCACACGCTCGGCGCTGTGTGGCTGCTGCAGCCTGTAGGTATGTGAGAATAAGGAGCCCCTTAAACATTACAGCCTGGCTGCTCTGATCAAGTTCTCTCGTGGTAATAATCCTGGGTTTAATGAACCTTTTGAATTGTGAGCCCAATTGAAATATTTCTCGGATCAGAGTTTCCATAGCTGTTTCATGGGAAGAAAGAAGGGGAGGTGATGTTTATATGGCTTTCTCCCCCTTCGCCTCCCTCATCTTTTTGGTAGATGCATATTTTCTTGCCTCACTAGACCTGGCTTGTATGTGGGAAAGAAAGAGGAGAAGCCCCCCACCCAAGCTATCAGTTTTTTCTTTTCTGCTTGTAGATCTTTTGTTCACTGAATCTTTCCCAGGTTTTTAATTTTTTTAAAAAACATCTGGAGCCTTTTTTCTTTTCCTCCTGTTGGTAATTTCTGCCAGGTTTTCATTTTGACACTTCCTGTTACTTTTCTTTGATTTCCATTCTCTATTTCTGATTTATGATCCTTGTCTCTGGTGAGCCAATGAACAGAAACTGGAATCCAAGTGCATCCTGTTCTGTATATCTTGTAATATTGTTACACAGTTGTTTTCCTTTAAGTCAATGATTTATGCCTTAAGACTTCACTCTCCTTGTAAAATGCATTGCACGCCTGATAAGCTAAAAATGCTCAAAGCTCTCAGCCAAAGTTTGTCAGAAAAATACTGTGACTTTATGTAGCCGCAAGGAAATTTTTATCTGTGGTTGCGATTTCCAGATTCTGAGCATCTCATGGGTGACTTAGTCATAAAAACTGTGTCAACACCAGATAATCAAACTATGGGTAATTAAACCTGTTATCTGTGCATCCGCTGGACAGAATGTCTTTGTTCATTATGTTGAATCAGGTGTAGTCTGTAGCACACGTCTGTTCTTGGCCTGTATCTTACTGCAGTTACTATGTTGGTTAACTGCCCCAGAGCATCTGGGTTCATTCCTGTAGGCTGATACATGAGCATTTTGGGAACGCAGGAAGCTCTTGCCCAGTGAAAGAAGCTCTCACAAGCTCTCTGGCTCCCATGCTGTTCTCCAGATAACTTTCTCAAAATGGATGCCAGCATGAACCCATAGCTCTCATTCCTTGCTTGGCAAGAGCTTTTGGATCCTGAAATGAAGCACAGAAGGCAATTCTGGCACTATGTGTAGCACTGTGAGGTTCTCGAATGCTAATGCACTGCTCCTGCATCTCTCCCTGTGGCTCTCTCAAGGCGGCTGAGTAAGTGCTGTACTTGAGACTCAACCTGGTAAAGAATCTTTTCCCATCTTCTACCATTACTTACATGGTAGTTGCCTGCTACATTAAGACAGGCGCAGTAACTAATGGACCTAGCAAGCTGAGGGGCTCATGGCTCCGAGGTAGGCATTCTTTACTATTGCAAATCCAGAAAATGAGGTTGCAGAAGAAGATGGTGATTACCCTATGGAATGAGGTGAGGCGGGATGATGGCCAGATTGTTGTGTGTTCGTTAAAGGCATTCAGGGCAATCAGTTTGTTTAGCAGCCTGTAAGTAATGGAAGAAGTTACCTGGCAGAAAGGCAGCTGGGGTTGTTGAAACAAATCTGGGAAAAGAATTGGCAGGGTGACAGACTGCTCGGTGGAGGTGGAAGCCTTGGGGGATCATGGCACATGTAGACAGAGAGTTGTCAAACGCGGCATGACAGTTTTCTTTCAATACTCTAAATCTGGAAGAGCCAAATACATCAAACCTGATCTATTCACATGTCCATGTGAGGTAGGTAGTAGGAACAGAGCTGAGAGGAATAGGCTACCAAAAGCAGGTTTGTGAAGCACTAAGACTGAGAAAAGCATAGCATTGTTTTATTTTCCAAAAATACAACATGCAGAAAACCCCCACGCAAGGACCCAAAGTCAAAGGATTCCAAATGCTTTTCCTAGAGGCTGACAATCTAAATAGCACCCACAGTTTACCTCTTGCAAATTCAACTCAGCTGTGCTAAAATTCTTTGTGAGCACAGGTCTTATCAAATCCTTGCAAGAGCAAATAAACTTGTACTGAACAATGAGAACTCTGGGCAAGAAGAGAGGAGATGGGCTGAAACCATTTTGTGGCAGCTTTGAAAGTCAGAGCCTGCTTGACCCTGGACAAAATAAAGTTAATGAGTTCAAGGTAGTTTGCAAAGTGGGTGGGGGGACAAAAGAGCAGAATAGACAAAACACAGCTTTCATTTACTGCATTAGGTCTCTTAAAGAAATACATTTTCTGCTGTAGCAGGAAAAATGCCTACACGGAACGATTTTTTTCCTTTTATTTTTTTAGACACTCCAAGATGTGCATAACATGTACCAGCATCAGCTTGGTTGACACATTTCAGCCGTCTTTTCATCACGGGCTTACAGCAGTGCTGCTAATCTGAGAGCCTTGCACAGCTAAGCCCAATTCTTAAGAAACAGAAATCAAAAAGACATCCAGGGCACAGCAAGAGCAAAGCAGAGAATGGAAAAACAGTCTGAAGGAAGAGAGGCTCAAATTTCATGATCCAAATATGTGAGGATTTGCTGCAATATCTAGAAAGAAGGGTGCAATTCAATATTCGATTTAATCTCAAGAAGATCAAATAAATCGCCAGGATGAGGAAGGCTGTCAATTCAGCTCGGTTTTTCTCTCAGCATCCTGTTTCTCATCCCAGAAAATATTTTATTTTAAAAAGAATACAGTGGTTGTGATGGATGGCAGAGCCCACACATGTGTAAACCTGTGCACCCATCAGGGCTCACTGTCACACATCCCTTCTCTTAATTTCTGGTTATCTTCTTTTTTTGCATCAGGTAGTATCAACCCAACTTGGATAGGCAAAACCTGAGATATTTAGGTTATAAAACTCAAAAAATGAGTTTAAATGCTACCTCAGAATTAAGCCACCTCCTCCTCCTCCTCCTCCTCCTCACTTGTGGCACCCCAGTTGTTTCAACTGTGGCTCTTGTGATGAATTTCATGTGTCTGCAGTAGTAATTAATTACAAATACCACACATGTACTTCTGAAAAACCTTACCCAGGTTGTCCCAGCTGTCACCCAGGGCAGCCTTCCCCAGGTGAAGCCGGTTCACTTGGAACGTGTTGTGTTGAATGAGAAAGAGGGACTGAGCTTGTCACAGCCTGTTACTTTTCCTTAGCACTCCAGAAAATCCACAGTACGTGCACAGAGGAACAACTCGTAAATCTGCAATTAAAAATACACTCTCCAGATTGGCAGCTGCTGAGCGCAGTGAGTTTTAATTTCTGATGTCTCAGATGCATGTGGAAATGGTTTTGATAGAGGCTGGCAGGGATTAAAGGGTTAACAATAGATGATTTATTTTCCTGTAAGAATCAATTGCATCCAGCTTTTCTGAATATTTTTACAATGCAATAATTCTTGTAAATTAGTTGGCAAATGTATCAAGGGAGCTCCAAATGAAGTCACAAACCATCTGAAATTGGCTACCAACTGTAACTAGATTTTTTTTTTTTTTTTTCAAAGAGAAGCAGATGAACAATAAATATCAGCACATCAATAAAATAGTAGTCCGGGGAAAGTCTTAAAAGAGAATTAATTGTAATTCCATTAGTCCTTTCAAGACTTTCACTGAGCTACTGTATTTTGAGGCATTAATGTTTTGCAAGTATTAGAGTAAATTGTTTTTTAACAACTTAGCTGTAGTTTCCATTACTGTCTTTAAGAACTTTCATGCCTGCACGCAGCACAACTTCTAACATAGTATCCCCAAAACTCCAGGTTTCTGTAAGCCCCTAAAGTGTCCCCAAACCTGGTGCTGGGACTGAGGAGGTTTCCAGGGCAGTGCCCAACCTAGGTGTGCATGTGCAGGAGCCATCCACAGAGAAAGCACTGGGGTATGAGGAAACAGCTTCTCTAGGAATTGCTCCTGGAGCAAGGTGTCAGCACCCTCTGTCAAAGTTGTGGAAGCCCATCATTCCTGTGCTGATGGAGAAGCTCTGGAGTCCTTTGGTGTTGG
>JBCJKH010063000.1:0-12087 GCA_039877255.1 Loriculus beryllinus
TCCTTCCCTCCAGCGTATCCACTGAACCACACAGCTTGGTGTCATCGGCAAACTTGCTGAGGGCGCACTCAATCCCAATCTTATTTTAATTTTAGAATTATTTTTATGAATTTATATGCCATAGAGGAATACCAAGGTATTTATTGAAACCTTTTGTTGCATTTAGGTGGCAGATTATATTAGTATCTTCAGGTTCTTCCTGAGGTGCCATATATTCAACATAATCTTAAATACAAGCTTTATGCTGAAATGCAGTTGGTTTTTATATGTACTTACTGTCAATATCAGTTCAGTCGTTTCAGTTGCTAGCAATGAACAGTCATTTTTGTAGCAGTAGAAATAAACCTGAAAAACTGCCTGGTTTTTTTTCCTGTTTTACCCTCAATTTATGAAGTCAGTTGCAGCAAAAGTATAATTAGTCTTTTGGGAAAGACTAGTGGGGAGGAAACGTGTGTATCTTCCATGCAAAACTGGAATAGAAAATGAACAGCTGTCTATCAAACCTGTTCTTTTTGTAGAATTTTCTGTAACTCCAGTAAAGAATTGATTCAAAGCATTCTGTTGCTTCTAGAAGAGATCATTTCAGTAGTTACATTTGTTGTCCTTTTGCTGTCTAAGGCAGTTACTTTTTCAGTTATATTAAAACTTGATTTTTTAAATACTTGCTGGTTTAAAAACAAGAATTAAAACATATTCACAGCTTTATATATATATATATTTTACATTACTGTATATGTAACTGCTTCTTCCAAAAAAATATAAAGCATCCTGATAGGTCTCTGTCACGTCCATAATGCTGCCCAAAGCATTTCCTGTAAATTACCTTTCTGATAATTTGAGGTTGCTCATGAGAGTTTCTTTATTGGTGTTTTCTTCTGAGTCTTCATTCATTTTGAATGTGTAAACTCAGCTTCTGGAGTAAGAACATTTTTTAGCTGACTTGATTTGTTAATACTACAAAAGGTTTTAGGTTTTTTTTAACAAAGCTTTAGGTACTGTATAGCTCATAAGCCAGGAACACGAGACTGAAAATCTCATTGCTCTTCGGTCTTTGTCTGCATGAGTGTATGCTGTGCTCCTTCTAAATAAGAAATAAAATAGCTTTGTCAGCTGAGGATGTTTTCTGCATTTTATAATCAGGTGTTTAAAAGAATTGTCAGACTTTTCGTTCTCTTGCTAAATGGAACAACTTGGCGTCTACAAAGGGTGAATCATTCTTTTTCAATGTTAATCATTCTTGATATGTTATAAAAATCTTTTTAAGTATTTTAAAGATAGCTGCTATGGTAGTGTTCAAGCAGTAAACATCCCCTCACTGTATCTATCACTAAGGTTTTGTATTAGCTGGCATTTTCTTCTGAAATGTTATGTGTTCAATTTGTATTAATAGTATAAAATCTAATCTTACAAGCAGAACCTGTAGTTAGTACAGCAGTATCTGCCTTGCTCTGAATCAGATTGAAAGTTTCCTCTGTTCTTTAAACTTTTTTATTTCTTTAAAGTTAGTGATTTGACAAGATACATAGTTGCTGCTTAAATATTAAATGCACTTTTTTTTTTTTACCTATTTGTTCAAGAGAAGGGCTTAAATGTCAATGCCTCAATAAAAACGTTTGGTTTTCCATTTCATTTGAGAAATCTGAAAGATTAAAATGGGCAATCTTTATATTTTTCAGCACAATTTGCAATAGTTTTAGTCAAGTTAGGTAAAAATCTGTATTTTGGTGCCTGTCTAGTTAAAGTGATTTGTAAGGAGCATCCCACATTAATTGGTTTCATATGTAATGGGTTTTAAAATGTGCTGTATATTTGTATGACTTGTAGGTACACTTTAAATACCCTTCTACCGAATTGGGGCATGCATGTGTACAGCTAATTTAGTAATTCTAATGTTAAATGGCATTCCAGACTTCAAAAGAGTAATGTCATCTTTGTGCAGAATGAAAGAAAAAGACATGGCAATAACTAGGCTGCTAGTCTGTCAAAACTGTTCACACAAAGTAGATTTTAAAACACTGAAAGTTCAGTTTGTGAGGCATCTGTAATACTGAATGTCTATCAACCTAACTTTGTCCTTTAAAAACTCTAACATATTTTGTAATGAAAACATAGTTTTAAACATATGACTGTCTGGAAAAGTGTTGCTTTTGGAATGAAGAAATGTAATTTTGAATATGAGACTTGCTGGAAAGTAGTTGTTAGAGTTGTAGATTTGTGCTGCCATTTGACTGTCAATTGCTGGCCATGATAAAGCTGTACAGGCTTAAGGTTTCCTGCCATCCCATCCCAAACTATCATACTTAAACACTTGAGACTTTATGTGTATTCTATACACACCAGAAAAATCCCTACCCTGTGTACTTTGTGCGCTTTCACCAGGTTCACTATTGTCTTATTCCTGTTAGTCTTATCAGTCTTTTCAGTCTCCCCAACCCTGGATTGTATTCTTATTTTCCATGCATATGAGTACTTCTGGTCATAGAAAAAGTATTTTTGGACTAATATGGTTTGACTTGGCAGCAGTTCCTGCAGTTTCTACTTGAAACTATCATCTGTGTTTAGATGGACTAAGCTGGTGTGTGGTTCCTTTTTTGTTACGGTTTCTTTACAGCTTTCATAGTGAAAGAACTGAAATATTAGCACTATTTCAGGTAGTAAAAATGTACCAAGACAAGGGCCCATGGAAAGCCAACTTAAATTGTAGATGTAAGAAGCCTGCAAGTTATTTATGACTTTGCACAGAAGTCATTCCATTCAAGGATAAAACTGGATTTCTAAATCCAGTTTTAAAGCTTGAGTTGTGGAATTCTGAAACAATTACATATTTAAAGAAATTGTTTTTCACAAGTCTACTTTGTAACAAAATGTCCTTGCTTTCCCTTACACTGAAAAGGCTCCTCAAAACTATTATTTTAGGTTGTTTTGAAGTACTACTTACCTTTGTTTCTTTTCTCATCATTATTCCTTCTGCATCATTTCTCTTTTGCAATAATACAGATTGGCAGAATCCTCAGTGCAAAGCAGCACAAGATAAGGAAGAAAAATTATTTACTGCTGTCCTCAAACAGGAATAGCTGGGTGAGGCTTATAGTAAGGTAATAAATACTCCAAATGCATTTGTTTAGCAGAGGACTGAAGGCAAATGCCAGATACTTCATCCTTCTGAAGTCAACAGGAGAGTGGTAGGAGTCATCAGTGTGCTTGGTGAAATTGCCCTATGGAGCACCTTCATCATCTTGGGTCATACATCTTTTCTCACCTTTTCTCCCACCTGCTGGGTAGAACATTAGGAAAAGAAATTAAATAGGTCTTTATCTGTTACCAAACTTCTGTATTTTCTATTTCTTCTCCCTTGCAAACTCTCTCTTGAGTTCCCTTCCTCTGAAAAAGCTTTTTTGTTTATCGTATTTCCGGTAGAGTCCTAGTGAGGTATAGATCTTTTCTATAGATGCATGTAGTTGATAAAAGGATAGCAGCTTTGACTTTCCTTCAATGCACATAAAGGTACACAAAGAAATTAGAAGTGCATTTATGAAGGATCAGGTATCAGTGATTTTCTTACAGCTTTCTTCTAGCTTTTGGGATTGTCAATTTAAATCTGTGGATAAACAGTATAAAATCTTTCGATCCATGTTTGTATACAGAGCTTTACTTCTTGATAAAGCAGGTGTGGCGTTAGTGAGAACAGAGTATTTGGAAAGCATATTTTAACTTATGCTGAAATATAAGGAAGGAAAAAAAAAAAAGAATCTTAAGTATCGAGAGAGAAATACTCTACACAGCTTCTTTTTATGTCCTTTGCCATTCACAAAAACAGACTGTGGGATCTTCACCTCTGTGTTCTCATGTTTTCATCTTTTTCTGAAGGTTGAATGCTGACTCAAAGAGAATATAACCTTTTGAAGCTCAGCAGAGTAACTCATGCGTATGATTTGCTTTTAATGATGGTTCCAGACCTGTCAGAGCAAATTAAGATGTTCATAGAGGAGCATCAAATCTCCCATGCTAACTTTTCAGGAGCAAAAGTCAAACAATTATTTAATTAAATGTGTAAATGTTTTGATAGATTTGCCTATATTAAAGTTAGCATAAGCAGACAATCTGGTGAGAATAGGGTTCTGTACATTCCATTCCGTTCATAGTATATTATTTAGGAATACATTTCTTTACAGGCATTTCTTGATAGATAAAACTTTAAATGTAAGAATACTTACTAGCAAGATATTTTAAAATACCTTGTCCAACTGAATCTGTATGTTATAGCAGTATAAAATATGTATAGTATATGTTATGCATTACAATATTATAAACAATCTATTGCTATTTCCCATGCTGGGGAATAGTTGCACTCGATGACCTTAAAGGTCTTTTCCTGCCTCATTGATTCAGTGATTCTACGATTCGTTTATGTTCATAAGACAGCACTTTTATCACACACAGTTTCTCGCTTACAGCTGTTCCTGCTTATATAATAAAGTGCAAACACCTTCAAATGTGACTGTATTATGTATATGAGAATATGCATATCTATCTTAAGCTAAACGTAGGCTAAATGTATTTAATTTGAAAAGAATGTTGTTATAGATGTTACAGAAACTGCATTGAAGACACAGGGTTTAATTTGAATTTTCAAAGAGGTGGTTAAGGGAAGTTAAAACATATTATTAGTGATTATTTCAGAGCATTCTGATACGGAATAATCTGTTAGATGCACTGACTCTCTGCTCTTTGGCAGGTGGATGACATCTTAGGAGAAGGCAGTGATGAAAGTGATAGTGAAAAAAAAAAGCCAGAAAAGAAAGGTGAAAAACCTCAGATTAGTTCAACAGAAACTCTAGGAGTGAAAACGGATCAGAGACCTGGATCATCGTCATCATCGTCGTCGTCATCAAGTGAAAGAAGCTTAACATGCAGTGTACCCAGGTATGAGTTTATGTGTTTGGCAATTAAATATTTATGTTCTTGTTAACCTCTGTATGTTGGTAACTGATTTATTTTGGAGTGGTTTGTAACTGTGAAATTGTCATGCTTACTTACCTCTGTAGTGTTTTGGGATTGATTTAAAGAAATGATCATAGTAAAGGTGTGTTGACAACTGGGATAGTGCCTGTTTTGAAGGAACTATAGATCAATGATCTGTGCTTATTTTAAAGAAGCGTTGATTCTGAGTTAGGTAGAGGACAGTGTCCTCTGCAGTGTTACTTTAAGTAAAACAAAGCATGGTTTTGGAAAGCTGTGGGTTTTTTCATCTTGGGTTTGGTTTTTTTTTGAGATACTTTTATATGTGACATTCATCAAAATCAGGTTGTTGAGATGGTTATCTGCTTAGAAAGTAATTTAAACTTCTGGTCTCTCCTGCATAAATTATTTTAGTGTTTCAGCATTGACTGTTGAATGGTGACTATCAAGTAATTTGCTAGTAAATTAGGACTTGATAAAATAAGAACTTATTTTAAATATGTTAAGGAATGGTTCTCAATCTGCAGCTGCTTAATGTTTAAGTCTAACAATGTTTAGAGAACAGCGTAAGATGATTATAGCACTTTTAATTTAGAACTGCTCTAATACCATCATCCTGTACCACAAAGTGCTAAAAAATTACAAACATGAGTCAAATGTGAATTGTAGTTTCTTTCTGCTCTCATAACTGGATTCTGTTTTCAGTCATCAGAATTTAAGCTCTACTATTTTTCTTTCAATGAAGAATAATATAAGTAGTAGGACTCAAGTGACTTATTTACATTTACATTATTTTAACTTTTATGAGCTTTGGTTTAGTGCACAAAGAATGTATGAGAAAAAATGCGAAAACCACCACAGAATGTGATATGTAAATATTCACAAGGAGATTCTGATTGGGGTAGTAATGTTGCTGTGTGTCAGGAGTTTATTGGAGAAAGAACTACATGGAAAGCTTGCACAGGCCTTTTAGTTTATCATGGGTATTAGTAAACATTGAGCATCTTCAGAAAAATGCCAGTCTAAAACGTATGAGACTTAAATGTGTCTCAAATAGCTAGAAGAGAAATTCCCTCCTAAATGAAGTTTGGAAGAGGAAAGGCAAGCCAGTAATGAATATTTTTAGAATACCATTTGAAGTAGCAAGGCATAGTGGTGGCATGATAATTCATTCTAATACTGTGATATTTTTGTGTGTATATAGAAAATGCACCAAATTCTGACAAAGAAAAGGCAAAAGGAATAATTGTAAGGAATGTTGCTTAGGGCTATTGCTCCATACTATTGCCTGTGCATGGTTTACAAAGAGCATGTACATTTGTAATTAATTTTTTGCTCTGTATAGGAAAGTTCATAAATACGTTTGGGTGTACTCATGCACTCAGAAGCCATGTAGGAGTAATAGTGTTACTGCTAGAATAAAGGCTTTGAGTAGCAGCTGAAGTACCTTTTCTATTTTTGGCCTTTCTGCCTCTTAAGAGTTTCCCTGACAGTCTGTTAAGTTGCATCCAGGGTTGAACCTGAATGGAGTGCTGAAAAATACTCAAAAAGTTCTGGTTAAGGTGCTGAACCAGTGTCTGCTAAGCAGGAAATTCTCCTTGATAGAAAGGATCCTCTGCCTGTCGTCTTAATTCCATTTTAAGTTTGAAGTTTTAAATTTATGTTTTCCTGGTCAGTCAGTGTCTTATGTGCTAAAGAGATACTGTACCAAAGGCTCAATGTAAAAACAGTCACTAAACTGCAGGGTTAAAATCTCCAGGAATTTAGTCTCACTCCAACACAAATACTAACTACAGTCTCTGGGGGCCATATTTTTAAAAGGTAAGTGCTATACAAGCATATACATCCCAGCAAGACCTGAAGTACCTGTTCTGAAAATCGGGTTCTTGAAGTGCTAGGAGCGTAACACAGATGAAATTATATTTAATAGTTTTCAGTTATTTCCTCTCTGTTGTATAACCTGAACTCACAAATTAGTGTGAATACCATCACCTCCTGCCACATTAAGAAAGCAGAGGTTTTATGTTCTAAAGGCCAGTCCCAGTTGTTCAGTAATTAAATCTACCCAGGACCAGCTATTTAAGTCATTATTTTGTAAATTGTTATGATCACCTTTATGTCATTATTTTAGTTATTAAAGTTTCTAGAAAACAAATATGAACAAGAGAAAGGCAGTCTAAATATGATCCACTACTCTGTTGTTCTGGCTCAGCAGAGATGAGGTCTGCAGAGACTAGGTTTCTGGTAAGCAGTGGTAGGAAGGAAAGTGCCAAACATGAAGCAGGTTGATGCAGTGTTTAATGAAGTCTTCAAGTGGATTCCTTTTAGTCTGAAAAAATTACAGCTAAAAAGAATGGTTATTTGAAATACACTCAAACAGACACTTCTGCCTGTATTTATTGTTAAGCAGTTAGACTTCACATACATCAGACAAGTTTGATCATGTATTCACTGAGGATGTGTATGGATTTTTCATTTGATTTTCATAGGTTTTGTTCAGGTTCCCAGTGCATTTTGTTGTTTGTGGGGTTATTTTTAAATAAGCTTTTTTCTGAATGCTCTCAATTCACAGTGCCAAGGCCAGCACTTTTAGTGTTTAGTTCCTGTCTTGATAATTTCAACTTGTGTAAATCTGATGTAAGGGCTAATGGTTGCTCTGCTGAGAATTTCTTTCCTTTGGAATGGAAATTTCAGTACTTGTGAAACATGTCTTTCAGTGTAAGAAGGAAGTATTCTCCTCTGAATTACTAGTGAGAAGAAATCTAATAACTAAAAGTGATACCTATTAGCAAAAACTTTTGCTTGCAGGATTCAAGTTTCCTTCTCAAAAGTATAGTTCAGTGAAATGTTTTGTTTGGCAAAATTTCTTACTGATAATTTCTGCATCAGTCCTGAGAAGATTGTATATTTGACTGAGGGAGAAATCACTGTTTTAAGAACAAATGCGTAAATTACAAAAGATATCTTTATGCTTGGAGTTTAGCTTAATTTCAGAACATCTAAAATACCTTCTAATTTTGTACATTCCCATGGTGAGTTTCTGGTATATATATCTTACTAAATTCAAAAAAGAAGCGCTACAAGTTACTCTGCTGCAGAGTAGTGTTGATCTGAAGTCTTTCAGAGGGCCTCCAGTCTTTGAAACTCTCCATGAATAGATCTTTGAACTCCAAACTAAAGAACATTAATTTGCTCATTTTTGGCTGTCTGATCAGAAAGAGTCTGCATAGTAAAGCTGTCATTTGCCTTCTTCAAAACAGTTCTTTTCTATCTGACTATTCTATGTTGTCTTAAAAATAAGAATAGTGGTTTCGAGTAAAGCTGTGTTACAGGGTTCACAGTATAAGGTAAAACTTAAGCAATGTATAGAAAGGGCTTGCTAGTTCATATCAAGGAAGACTGAGCTCAGAATCTCAGAAATCTCTCCATTGTCTTTTCTCTAGCCATTTTTACTAGACTTTTAAAAGGAGCAGTGATACTTCAATTCTTTTAAGTGTTTTCTCTTCTTTCAAATATAATAGCACTTCCTTTCAACAGGCGCTCTGCTAGAAGACAGAAATTATAGTTTTGCTTTCTTTCTCACTGCCAGAAAAGACTGCTGCAAACTCCTGTGCAAAAATTTGTTGCTGACACCTTTTATCCTAATTGAAACAGTATATTCACTGTCACTATAGCTTTATTCCAGTTCCCAGTATGGAGACGCTCCGATTTGAGAATCTTGGGGCCTGAGTTTTTACAGCTCAGTGCTTCCCATGCTGTCAGCCTTGCATTTGTTATTCATACTGATCTAGAATTTTTTTCAAAAACAATTTCAGTGACAGCCTATTCAAAACATATTAAGGAACTAACTGGTTGTCATGGTTTAATGGCAGCTGGCAAGTAAGTACCATGCAGCTACTTGCTTCACTCTCACCACCCCTAGTAGTCGTGTCCCCCCCCACAAACACACATAGTGGGATGGGGAGGAGAATGAGAATAATGGTAAAACCCATGGGTTGAGAGAAGAACAGATTAATAATAAAATAATATTATACTAATAATAATGAAGAGGGAAATAAGGGGGAGGGGAGGAGTGAGAGGATGTAACAGTGATGCACAGTACAACTGCTCACCTCCTACTGACCATACTCAGCCCAACCCGAGCAGCACCCTTTCAGGTGACTCCCCCACAAGTTATTATATACTGGGCATGATGTGCTGTGGTATTGAATGCTAGTTTGGGTCAGGTGTCCTGTCTCTGGTCCCTCCTGGCCTCACTGGGAGAGCATGAGAGACTGAAAAGTCCTTCATCAGTCAGGGTAAGTGCTACTGAGCAACACTAAAACATCAGTGTGTTATCAGCATTATTAGCATTGTTCTCAGACTAAAGCCAGGACACAGCACTGAGCCAGCTACTAGGAAAAAAATTGACTATCACAGCTGAAACCAGGATACTGGTATATGTTCAAAGTCTTGTTTTCTTATCCAAGCAATTCTTTGCATTGTTTCACAAGTAAAGTCTTAGTGTTATTACACCATATAGTATTCCAGAATTCCCCTCTAAATGATGCAAGTATACTGTTGCTTTGATCTTTACAATATAGAAAAGCTGAAGATCTACGCTTAGAAATATTGGTGTTTTAAAGTCATCTTTTCGTGCCTGCTGGATCATTTGCTGCATCTGCATAGCTTACTTAGCGTAGAATGGTTTGGGTTGGAAAGAACCTGAAGATCGTATCGTTCCAACCTCACTTCCATAGGCAGGGATACCTCACCCTAGACCCTATCGCCCAAGGCTCTGTCCAACCTGGTCTTGGACACTGCCAGGGATGGAGCATTTACCAGTTCTTTAAACAGCCCATTCCAGTGTCTCACCACCCTCACAGTAAAGAACTTCTTCCTTACATCTAATCTAACCTTCCTCTGCTTTAAGTTTAAACCTGTTACCTCTTGTCCTATTACTGCAGTTCCTGATGAAGAGTCCCTCCCTAGCATCCTTGTAGGCCCCCTTCAGATACTGGAAGGCTGCTATGAGGTCTCCATGCAGCCTTCTCTTCTCCAGGCTAAACAGTCCCAACTTTCTCAGCCTGTCTTCATGTGGGAGATGCAGCATTTAATGTTGCTGCTGCTAAGTTGCCAGAGACTTTGTCAACATCCTGAGTGTATCTGTTTCAGTATGTAAAATAGTGATAATCCCCTTATTATGCGTAAAATAAATGGGATACCAGCTGGGAGAGAGATGCAGTGGTCTAGCAAGTGTCTGGCACGATATTTGCTTCTTCTGTTCAGATAGTGCTGATGCAGCAAATATGTTTGTTTGTTAATGCCAGATACAGACTCTTTTTGATAGCTTTTATTTATGTAGAATCACTACAAAAAGAAAAAAGAGAAGTATTCTGCACAGTTCTTTATAGATTTAAAAATATTAACTGAGGGATGGAGGGCACTAATAAGTGACTGTAGGTATGTAGCACCTACTTTTGTCTACATAAAGCAGAAGAAATGGGTTATTTCTAGAATGACATGTTTTCTAAAACAAGGAGATAAAGATTTTATTTTTTTTTATTTAGCTAATATAGTTGGAGGTGAAGCTTCCTGAGCTGTTCTACCAACTTCCTAACCTCTGCCTGACAGCACTGATTCTGTAGGTAAGTTGATCTTTACAAGCATTGAGCCTTCATTATAGTTTGGTGGTAGGGGAGTATTATAATAAATGTCCTTATAGGAAAGGTGAAGCATGCTTATGTTTGGCCAGAAAAATATTAGGTTTAGGAATTCATGGTAAAACCCAGAAGGCTGAGTTGGCAAAGATGGTGAGTTTACAAGAGAACTGTGACTGACTGAATGATATGGTGAAGGGAAGTGTGTTGGAACCTAAATAGATATGAAAAGGCCATAATAAAATGCCTGTTATATTTTGTGGCTCATAAGTCTGTTTAATTAGTCTGTATGAAAATTAAGTCTTATCAAATCATAAAGAAAAAGGCTGCCTCTAGTTTTGACCTTTCAGGTTGTGGTTCTGTTTGTTTCTCCTGCTCAAGGTACTTTACAAAATGACTGTAATAAATTGTCAGTATTATTCTTTGTGGATTGTTTAATTTTTTTTCAAATGCTCAACATAAAAGAACAAGCTGCTCATAAAGGCCAGCTGCTAAGTAATGGGTTTGGGTAATATTTCTTACCTCTCTTTGCTGGGCTTTATATTGATATCACAAATGATATTAATATCAGCAAATTTTATTCTGAATTTGCTTAGAAGTGAAGCCATCCTGAAAACAAAAGAGAGAACATTTTATCTCAAAAGTGAGAACTGTATTTGAGTGTTTTGCATCAAAGAGCACTCATAAATGAGTTAAGATATCAAATGCATTTGTCTCATTATCTGTAACTATATGACAAATTATTTTAAATGCCTTGGTGTTTCAGTTTCCAATTACAGAACTGGATTGATGTGATTGCTGTAGTATAATTCATTTAGCTGGCAATCCGTGAAAATCACAAAATATTGAAATAAATAGCGGGAACGGTGTTTACATTTTGGGAAAAAATGGTGCTTCAAGTGTTTGCAAAGCTTTGAATTATAAAGGAAAAATACTCAAAATGTGGGAGGACAGAATTCTCCAACACTTGCAGAGGGCTTTGTTATCTTATCAGAATTCTATGCATGGAGTACGTACAGCACTGGTATGTGCTGGTGAAAGCTGGATCTGGAAGGTTAATGTGCAATACTTAAAAAATCGTTTTCAGTTATGAATTTGTACTGATCTATTCATATGTTGTCTTTGTGTATTGTCATCAAACTAAATAGTTTGCTTTTCTGCCCCAGTTGGTAGGAGGAAGAGTTTATAGCTTTGTATGTGTTCGTGCTGAGGGTAGAGAGGTTTAGTTATGTCAGTTTTGCCTTTGGTTGAAGCACAGTAGGGAACTTGTATTCCCCCCTCTCCTTTCTTTGGCAGGGAGGCTTTTCTTGGGGGTTGGTTTGTTTGTTTGCTTTTGTATGTAAGCTTTGGAATTTGAAAGGTCAGAAAGTTCCTAGGAGCAAACCATGATAAGCTTATATGACCTGAGAATTTACTTGCTGTTTTTACAGAAGAACAATATACTGCTTATACAAATCCTGATGTCCCTTGGGGCAATCCTTGTTTTGAA
>JBCJKH010063001.1:0-18687 GCA_039877255.1 Loriculus beryllinus
TGTGAGGTGTCCCTGCCCATGGCAGGAGGGTTGGAACTAGATGATCTTAAGGTCCTTTCCAACACTAACTATTCTGTGAGTCTATGATTCTGCTGGATTCTGCACCACTGACCCATGCTAGTATACAAGCTAAATCTGAGAGGCTTTAAGCATGTGGAAATTAGGGCCCATAGGAATAACATCTGCTACATCAGAAAGTGCCAAGTTCAATTTAACATCTTACTTGTGCTGTGTCCACTACCATGTCTTTTCCCCTTAGTGCTGACATAGAATGTACTGCCTCCAATTGTTTAATTCTATATATCACTTTATTGCCAGCTGAAGGTCAAGTCATAGATAGTGTGTTGCCATAATATCTCTTCATGATACCTAATTATGAACCATGTTGCTTCTGTTTACCACACATTTATCATCTGTTTCATGCAAACTGCAATAGTCCTCTTTATCACAGTTTTGGTTGCTATATAATAATAATGTCAATCTAATGTTTCAGTATGTGAACTTTCATACATACCCCCATAGTGAACTAAGCCCCTTTCACATGTACTCCCATAGTGAAATATGCTCCTATAAGTTATTTCACAATTTTTATTTCAGACTTCACTGCATCAAACCTATCTGGGAAAGCAGTCTGAAATGAAACAGTAGAAACCAGTAGCATTGATAAGATCCATGTTTGTGTGTTTACCTTTTTTCTTGAAGGAAATTATTTCTTGAATGACTGTTTTCTTTGCTGTCCAGAGGCTTTAAACGTCTTAAATTGCTATTTTTCTGGCCTTGTAATCACAGGATCTGTAGCAGAAAATACAAACTTCTTCCCAGTTGTTTTAGTGTAGCAGTATTATTTTATCCTTGCTTTTGTTGTCCTGCTTCTCCACTAACAGCAACAGCAAAGGAATCTGGAACCCACCATCCTCCAGATTTCTGCTGCTCTTTTTCCTGTGAAAATAGATAATAAGCCAAATTAATGGATTAATGTAATTTATGAAACAGAGAAAAAAAACAGGTCTGTAATCAGGGGGATTAGAAGTTGTAATTTCATCAGAGAAGTTATGATGACTTGCAAAAAAGGTTCAAAAATGGTTGTAGTGCCAGAAAAAAGGAGAAACAGCCAGTTGTTCACAGTGGCTGTCTGAGAAGCCACAAACTCTTAGATATATTTTCCAAATAGACTTTGTTGTGTTGATTCATGTGATTTAAAATGCAGAGTATAAACAACTGTATTTATAGTAAAATCGTGCAACATCTCCATGCATTCTTCTTCTCATAACAGCCCAGTTTCTCTGAACTCATTTATTTCACTTTTTATTATCCGTAGATTGAATCACATGAAAGAGAAAAAAAGGGGAAAGGAAATTAAAAAATCAGAAAAAAAAAAAAAAGCACAGCACTGATTGCCTATACACTTCAAAAACATCTGATGACTCTAGTTTTAAGGTATTCATCAAACAACTTTCTGTCATGCCAAACCGGTAATTAGTTGAACTAAACTGAGGAACTTCATAGTGTGTGGCTCTTCCATATAAGCTTAAAAATATGGACACACTAATGAAGCCACAGGATTTTGTTAAAGAGAAATATTCTAAACTCTACAACACTAAACTCTACAACATTTTAGTGTGCAAAAATTATTAATAAGATTGAGAAAGGAATTATTTCTGACCATAAGGTAATCATTTTACATGCTGAAATACGAGATTTGATCACCATAGTTAAAATAGTTTACACAGGTAAAAATGTATTTGGAAGTTATAAAACTGCCAGGCAGCTCTTCCCAGCCTGGGAATCATCAGCTTCCTTCACTCTTCTCCTTGAAGTCAGCTGCCGGCTACCTTAAAACCTCTGGTTTACTGTCCATCATAAAGCCTTTTGTTCTTAAACTGGCTGTTGACTAGACTTACATGGGAAAGTGTTTCCAGTTGGTTTCAGGGATAGATGCTTTCTTTAATAGCATGTAGTAGAAATTCAGCTAAGGGGTTGCACATTTCTCTTCTGAGCCTGAATATAAAGGCATGATTTCCAAGCTGTTACCTTAAAAAATTATTTTAAGACTTTTTATGCATGTACATGGATGCGGGTATTTTTTTGTCAAAAGTCATGGTGCTTCATATAAAGTCTGTGGAGCATTACAGCCGTTCAGCATGTAATTTAAAACTGATAATTGAGGTGCTGTAATTTAGAACGTATGCAGCAAGTGATGCAAAAATTAGATATTACACTTTAAGTGGAGAAAAGTATAATTTTAGGAAGAATAGCATTTTTAAGATAAAATCATTTTCTGTTTCTGCTGTGTACAGTGATGTGATCATATATTGGAAAAAAACCAAATCTGGCTTGATACTTCTGCTTAGAGAAGTTTTATTGACCTTGTGCTAGATTCCAATAGGCTTTGAGAAAGGTGGTGCAGTTTGCAAGCAAAGTAGTTAACTTTGAATGTTGTATCTGGCCTTTTTACTTATCCTAGAAATATAATTAGGAACTTCCCCTCTGCTAGTATACAGTATTAGTGGGAAATTATATATGTAAAATTCTTTGGTTTATGTCTTACATGAAAATTTAAAGGGTTTAGAGAATCTTATAGACACAGAAGAGAGACATTTTTGTCCATTTGTAGAAAAAAAGAAGACACATTGAAAAATGAAAAGTGAAAGATGATCAGCATAAATATATATAGTCTTCCTCTGTATGTCATTGTTAAATGTAGGAATGAAAATTGTAGGTATTTCTGTTTTGTCTGTGTAGTTAGCACAGTATTGTACTAGAGCACACCACAAACAATCACAGCTGCCCTTAATCTCAAAAAACTTCTGTAGCTTGACACAACCCTTCATAGTAATGGTTGTTTTCTAAAGTATCTGGTCCTATTAGGTTATGAATTTTATTAGAGCAATAACTCAAATAACAATAATTGAAATTATTAATAATTTTAACATTTTAATTTTAATAATTTCCAGTGCATTTTTAGCTCTGACATGTGTCTAACCTTACAAAGAAAAGAATATTGGGTCCATACTTTCTGAAACCTAAATTGCTTCCTTTCCCAAGTACTCCAGAGTACTGTAAAATACTTTAGCAATAACATATATAAGAAAGTATGCCATATCGCACATGATGTTATACCTTGAACGTTCTGTGGCATGCCAAACACCCGAAACCATACATTGCCAGGATTTTATCCACAGCCTGTAGCTAGGAGTTTTTTACTGGAAATTACCCATAAGTAACATAATGTTTATAAAAGAATCAGTCTTGGCCATGATGATATCAGTTTTGTGTGTCTTGATCACTAACAGCGGAATGCAATATATTATTTTATAAAGTATTTCATTGCTTACCGTTCATGCACAAATCTGTTTCATAAATTTTAGAAGCCACGTACCTTTCTGCAGAGATCATCAGTGATTAATAGTATTAACTTATTAAATGGTAATGATTGGTGTAGCATTTCTTTATCTCATATTTATGGCAGATTTTGCAGGTATGGATGAAGATGATAGGTCAGATATCTTTAAAACAATTTGCTTATAGGATCTTTCTCTCAATCAGCTGATTTATGGGGTATATGAATTTGTGTTAAAACATCTAGGCCAGTCCCTTCTTTAAGGTACTTTCATATTTAACTGGAATTTATTCTCCAGTGCCTGATGGCAGTGAAACTGAACTTTGTGGTCTTGGAATGGAAAGAATACACACAATTCAGTCCTCCTTTGAAAGTCCAAGATCTCCATGGTAAAATACATGTCAATACTTACACAAGAGAAGATTTAACAAAGTTGTATTAACAGCAGAGAAGTTTCAAATAGAAGAAAAGCTTATTTAATTACTGAAGTTTACAATTTATGGTGAGGTGAACCATAATTGGTATTTAGAGACCTACCTCACAGGTTTCTTATTTCATGGAAATATTGCTGTGCTTCTGTCAGAGTGTAGCCATCTGGCTTGAGACTTGCACAGCCTGTTACTGTTCTAAAATGTGCTTTGTTGGTATATATGAAAGGTACAATGCTTCCTGTCAGAAAGAACTTCTATAGCAACACTGTTGTGAAATAAGGGAATATGTATTTCCTTACCTAGTGAAATACAGTCCCTATGTAATTGAATATTTATTGCCTAATCATGTCTAATATTTAATAAACCTGTGATATTTAAGTTATATTACATATTTAGATATAGTTCTCATTTTATATATAGGCTAAGCTTTCATATATTAACTTTGCCTACAGTTTGGGGTGTTTTCTATGGGCTGGTTATTGGCTTATCATGTTAAAGTTTTTACAATTCCTAGTCCTTGGCTGGTCATCCTAATAATACTAAATTCTGTAATTTAATATAATCATCTTTTCTGTTTGTACAGTAATTACAATTTATTTTTTCTTGGCTCAGGACATTCCTATTGAGTAGACATTGATAAATAAATGGTTGGGCTTCTGAGTAAAATTAGGCTGTGTTAATCTTATTTAAAATGAATCAGATATGTGCTTCTTGCAATGCAATATCCTGAAGAGTACTGAGAAATTTCAAACTGCCACCGGCTTTGTGCCTTCCCATGCTGATTCACCACCCATGTCAGACAGTGCTGTCATTTATTTTATAACAATGAAAAACTCTTCAATAAACACCTTTACCTTTAAAAATAACAGCAGCATTAGAAAGCCCCTTTTCACTTTTTTTTTTTTTTTTCTCAGTTAATTAGACTTTAGCTGCATTCCGTAAAGGAGACATTACAGATTTCTGCACGAATAATCTTTATTTTGTAATTTTTTATTTTTACAAAAATATATTACAGCTAATGAAGATACTGCTTACGATGGTCTAAGTAAGGAGCACTTATAGTTAGGATTCCTGATGGACCCAGTTGTGAGAGCTGTTGCGTCACTGAATGACAGGTCCACTTTGTGACCAAGCGCAAGTTGATCTTAATGCTACAAGAAAACTACCTAAATGCATCCTTTTTTTCTTTTTTTCCTTCCTTCAAACCTGTCTCATTTTAGCCTGCCACTTTTGTGCAGTTAAGTTTCAACCTATGACTCAGTGGCATACAGCCAATCTATGCTTGTCAAGGTCTCTCATTGCATATCACAAAAGAGAATGCATACACAGCTTTCCCTGCAGCAGGATTTTTCTTCTTCATCCCCACCATTCACTTTTCACCTAAATTAAGAGCGCAATAAATATTTATATCTCTGCTGAAGACATTCACACTAGGAGGACAGAAGAATAAATATTTATGCTTTGAAGGACCAAGATTAGGGGAGGAAAATATACTTACCTTTGTTTTCTGGTGATAGCTGACCAATAGAATTGAGTGCCCATACCTCTCTCTCATACATCACATGTCCGTTTTTAACAGAATCTGTCTCATCTCAAGAGACATGAACAGGAGTAACATTTTCTGAACAACCAAATTAATTACTCTTTGAGACACCTGTTGTCTCTGTGTTCCATTGCCATAGGAAGCGAGGTAAGGGAAAGAGGTAGGCTCAGAAGGCAACAGTCTCCTCAAATTCTTCAAGAAAACCCCTAAAGACAAGCAAAAAGTGAAAACACAAGATCCGAAAGCAGCCATTAGGTGTCAGACTTACAGGAATCCTACTTTATGTAGCTGAATTCACTGTAGACTACTAAAGGGTGAAATAGTAGTTAGTGTCTAGGCCCATCAAAAAGTGTCCTACTCTTGACTTCAAACTCTAAGAACAAAGCTTTGGTGTAAATATAAAATAAAGCTCAGAAGTTGTACAATTTATCATAATTCAGAATCCGATTTTATTTTGTCATTTTAGGGAGAAAGTCATGATCACTCTAAAAGTTTCAAAGTTTTCAGGTCTTTGTATGAATATAATCACAATTCATTCCATCAAGGATCAGAAAAAATGATGCGATTTTTAGAAATGATTAAGCAGCAGACTAAAATTCTAAGTGTTGAATGCCATAGAGTCTATAGACTCAGCATCTAAAGATGCTGCATTTCCTGAGTGATTTGTTGTGCGTTATTCACTATGCTAACTGCATATGTCTTCCTTTTTCTAATTGCATTTCTGTGCCTTGTCTTACAAAGTACTTTCATTCACCTCTCAATCCCGCTGGTTGGTTGCTCCAGTAACAAGGACTGTCAATGACTGTGGTTAGTAATTATGCTCATGTGGGCAGACAATCCATCATGGTGGGTTTTGCATGTGGCAGCTGATAATTAATCATGGGGCCATAGTGCAGAAACTACACAGCAGAGCAGAAATTTTTCTTCTAAAGGCCAGATCAGGGTTGGAGCATAAAGAGTAATGATCCTGTAGCTGGTAGGTCTTGTCTACCAATCAGTCTTTCTATTTTGCCTTTTAAACTATTCTGTAGTTGATGAAATTGTCCCTGGAAATGATAATAATAGCTTAGTGAAAAAAATGCACATTTGAAGATATATCTTTGATACTCTTGGGTGTTTTTTTCTTTTTTATGTTTCCATCTAGTACATAGTAAGAGGAGTTGGATACTTGATAAATTAGAAACTAGAGATATTAGTTTTGACGCTAGGTCAGAGGGGAGAAGCCTATGCGGGGGTGGAAGTTCTTGTTGCTATACTCATAACAGATATAAAGTATACCCATAAGATCAATAGAAGGCGCCTGAAAGTAACATGAATATTTGATAACACTTTTTGGCAGTATATCTGGAGATGACTGATGTTCCATTCAAGGCATCTCCTCTCAAATTCATTGAAAAACTTCTCCCTTCTATGAATTTGGTGTCTTGGTTGTAAGTTATTGTATGAAAGCTATTAGAAAGCATGAAGTTCTTTGTGGTTTGTTCCCTGAACCTACCTACTACTGGTTAAGGTGGTATGGTTCCCACAGACATTGTAGTCCAATGTTTCAATCTCTCAGCCACACCGGATGTATTCAGGGAGAGCACATTGTATGTAGCTGCAGTAAGGTTTACGGACATTCAAAAGAAGAAAGAAGGGAGCAACCCAGCATTGATTTCTGTCACTTGACATTAGCATCTCACAGCTCTCTTTGAAAATTTTATTGGTTTCCTCTTGTTGACTTTTGCTTTACTGCTAAGTTTCATTTTACGTGCAGGCTTTCTCAACCATTGTGAGAATTACTCTTTTACTCCCTCCCACCCCAGCACTGATTAGTGGTAACAGCTGATAGTGTGTACCCTTCCTCATGGCATTTGAAGATAATTCTACTAGAATATCTGTCTCATCTATAACTGCCAGTCTTATAGCTACTCACCTTTATCCATTTAGTCCAGGACCCCACATGAGGGCATTGCTGTTTCTCAGTGTTATATAGCACAGGGTGCAGGCACAGCACAGCACAGAAAGCCATTGCTGAGCAATTGCTAACTTAGTGAACACTTCAGAAGGAAAATGTAGTAACAAATAAAGAAAAGCAGGTGACAAAGATTGCACTATTTCAGTCTATGCTTGTTTCTGCCTGAAAGAGTTTTGTCACAAAATACAGAAGAGATAGAATTCCACTTCTTTTTCCTTTCTGATGAGCACTCCACCTGAAGCTCGCCTGACAGAAAGCCAGTGCAAAAGATCAATCTTTGATTTATTTTTCTTTAAAGAAAAACATAAAATACCTAGTCTGTAGAAAGCAGTACTTTAGGAAATTGTTAAAATGAGTGTGGTTTTTGTGGTGTTTTAAAAGTCAGTGTCTGTCTGACAGCAGTAGGATATTGAGTGAGATGGACCATTAGTCTGACTCAGTGTGGCTGTCTTACCTATAAGAATCTGATCCATGCTTCTTTGGAAGCTCTATGGCTACATGTGTTCTCGAGACCCAATTTGTAGTGCATCCATTATATCCAATGAACCTTAAACTAGACCCCAAATATACCTAAAGTAGCCTTGCCTTCCAGCCCAGTGGGTTGAGCAGGTGACTTTTGACTGCACCATGTACGGCCATACAGGGGGTACTTAATTACACCATCCTTTTCTGCTTAAGTAAGAGGTGATTGTTTTGTCTGCTGATATCAACCAGACTTCTAATGTTCTGTCACTGGTGACATTTCCAACACTGAGTACTTTTAAGTATATATAAGTGTCTGCCACAAAAATTAAGAAATCTTTCCTCAAAGTAGAGGGATGGACTAGCTAACTCTTAAGGACCTTTTCACCTCTCTTTGTTTTATTTTGATCTATATTTTACATAAAACCACAACAGCTTCTCAGCAGTGGTTCTGGACAAAATTCAACCTATGCATATGTATGTTATTTATTGACACTATATCTACTCTGCTTCATATGCTTCAGACAATTTCTAAATGTACACGTTTTGTGTTACATAGTTCAGTGAATGCAAAGCACTGGGTGCAGTGTTTTATTATTGTTTAAATCCTCTTTAATCGTCAGAGTTCACGCAAGGTGTGTGGACCTTCTTGTCTCTATTTGAGTGACTACTGTGTAATTTTGCTGAAGTTTTCTTTCATCCTCTGTCTTTCCTGTTCCAGTGAAATCTTTCATAACCTCTGCACATTATACCGGACCTTCATTTGCTTTCTGGGATGCTTCTTTTCCTTGCAGTTTTAACCATTTTCAAGTATTTTTTCTCAGATTCTGGATACTTGAAATTTTTGTTATTTATTTGATAAAATTATGTAACACTGTCCTATATTACATAGTAATTATTTTTATGAACTAGGGCTTTTTCAGAGACATTATGGTCTGCTGATGAGAAAGTAGTGAAAATTCAGAGGGGTTTGGATATTTTTTTCCCATGGATTTTTGTGCAGCTGCTGCCTGATGTTGAGCAAGTCACTTTCCCCCTTGTGTTTGTTTTGCAGTCTGTAAAGTGAGGCAAGATCACCTTCATCTTTGACAGTTCTAAAAAATAAGAAATGTTCACGATTTTGCTGTTATTTAGGCATTTGAGGTAAAAAATGGTAAAACGTTCCCCTTTGCTGTTTAAATTATTTAGTATAGGAAAGACCCTAGATAAAGATCTCTCCTCAAGAGGATGCAAGATTAGAGAAGGGTGCCTGGTTTACTCTTTCATAAGAGAAGTAAGGATCTAAAATTCAGCCAGAGAGCTCAATAAGATCAAAAGCACTACTTAATCAGCAGGAAGCTCTGTCTGTGAGATTATACAGGAACAAACAGAGGAAAGTGAAACCAGGGTTTGCTCTGATGAGGAAAGACACACGTCTGGACTTCATTGTAATACTAGAACTTTTAATGTTTAAAGCTAAAGTAATGCACATAAGTTTCTCATTGTACAGAATGAGAGCTTGTACATGAATAAATAGTTCTTTTCAATAGTACGAGCCAAGGTAGGTTCTCTGCTGGTTTTTACTCCTCTGTTCTGAACTTCACATGGAGAATTCAATGGAGAAAAGTGGTTATATTCTCTCAAAAGAATTTGTTCATTCTTTAAGTGACCAGTTACACTTCAAAACCTCTCAACAAACCAGCTTTTTCATGGTTGTTTTAGAGCCACTAGTGCCTAATCTCTTTCATGCCACCCTATTTCCTGAACTGCTCACCTCTCTTCACCATTACATTATCATGTCATATGTATTGAATGAGCATAATAGGACATCTTGTTGACCAAGATCAACTCATCTGGGAATTATCACTTTTTTTGGCCTCTTTTCTATTAATTAATTTGCCATATCTTGAGTATTAACATCATCTCGTGAAATTATTTTTCTTATTTTACAACATAAATATTTTACAACATTCAGCTTTGGGTTTCATAACATTGTAACTTTCTCCAGCAATTGAGAAAGGCCTGGTACTCACTAAAATATTGTCAAAATTTTCATCATACTTCCTATAAGTAATGTCAAACAAGGCTAGTTCAGTAGTCTGGGTTCACTTACTGGTAGCATTTAAAATAACCTAAAGCAAAACAACAGAAAAAGGTAGAACAAGAAAAAGAAAAATGGGGGCAGGGGAGAAACATGTTGTTTGTTTTATTGTTCCCTTCAATGGGAATTGGGTAGTCTGGTTAAATTGTTTTTCCATCCCTGCACATAAAAATGAGATAGATAAGTAACAAGGTAGTACTGTCATATCTACTGACTTAATCTTTTTTAAAGCTGTGAAAAATAGTATTAAATGCATTATAAAAATTAAAATGCAGAAGGAAAAAGATCACTGAAGAGTATTCAATAACAAGCCATTATTCTTTAAGGATAGGTTTAAAAGTTGAAGGTGCAAGATGCCTTTTAATTAAGGCAAAAATAGGTGTAGAAGGGAGGGACTGCAAAGCTGAAATAGGCTGCAAAAATATTGTGTAAAACATTGAGGTCTTATATGACTTGCAACTACTATACCTAGTGTATGTTCTTTTGTTTTGTATTTTTCATTCTTCTACCTGTTGCACCCATCCACCTTTCCATCCAGTCAATCTCTCCATTGCGTCTCTCCACAAACCTACAACTATCTATTAAGGACCTCTCTTTTTCACTTATCTCTGCCCCACTCTGGCTTGTTTCTTCATGTAGGTCATTAGGACCACTGTAAGACAAATAATAGTAGTGACTCTCAAATACCTTAAAAAAAAATCTTATTTCTCTTACTGTTTTAAAAGTGAGAACAAGGAGATTGGTACATATAAAATATGGAAGTAGCAAAACTTGTCAAATGGTACAGGTGTCAGAGGTTGTCTGCTTTACATCTGTAAGAGTTACAGATTGCTAAAACTTTGTTTTAATTTCTATGTGTGCCATTTTCCTTCTCTAAACCTACCCATAGGCAGTGCTGTCAGCTCCGAAGGCTAAGTTTTTCATTCTGTTCATAATTAATACTCCACAGAAATTACTTTGTAGTTTCTTCTATTGTAGCATGGAAGCCCTTTGTCACTGTTTCCTTGCTCATTAGACAAAAATGTTGAAACAAAGTGTCATAGTATGAGGGGTAAAAATACTACTCATGATTGTTTCGTCACCATCTGGTCACATTGTAAGTTTACCATCATGTAATTCAGTACTTAAGCAGGTGACAAGAGGTCTATCACAGGCAGCAGTGAGGCAAACAGGTTTTAGAATGCATCAAACTTACTTGTGTAAAGCTACGTTAATTGAAGTTGGTACACTCTAAACTATCGAATAAGGTGGAATGAAATGTCAAGGTTAAAAATGTATGAATCAGCATAGTAGTTATTAAACTATAATAAAAACAATAGCCTCAACATGTTTTGAAACTACTGAACAGCTCTTTTGGCGGCACTGTTAGAATGAGATTGTAAAGACCCAAAAAGATTGTGTAGCCTTGTGTATTGCAGGAGTTAAAAATCTGTATGGTGGCACTAAGGATAAAGATTAGAGGAACAGATTGTATTAGTTGTCCTTATAATATCAGACAAAATATTTTTTTACCAATATATGTCCTATTTGAGACATGACCTCAAATCTTATTATTTCCCTAGGCCACTGAAGTGCTGCTAACCACTGCACTAAAATTACTAGAATATGCTATGCACAAATGAGAGATCAGTATAAAATAATACATAATAACAAAATTCTTAGCTGCTCTTCTAAGAGATTATCCATGCCAAAATAGTTGTTCTTTGAGTGTAGAGGAAAGATCATTGCATCCTCCTGCTAAGTATTTCTCACTGATTATGTACATAGTGTCAGTTTTTAAAGGTATGCTCTATCATTTACCTGTGGGGCTTTTTCCCACCGTAAATGTTTTAAATCTGTGGTATCCTACCTATCTGTGGTAATCTAGTTAACTATGGCAATTCTATTTACATTATGTATTTTATTAAGAGAAGTTTCCATAACATTCCCAGTGGCTGAAAGATGTAATGCTGGATTTATAGATGCATGAAACAAGGATAAGGTAATAAGTGAGAGAGGCCTTGGAGGTCCACAGTTTTCAGAGGAGCAGAAGGGGGCTAGCAAGCATATGAAGCAATGAGGTGTGAAAAAATTGAGTTACATGTGTCCAGTAAGAGAAGCAATTGTGTTCACGTCTAGTTTCCAAGGTGAGGTCCCTGCACTGTGTAGCCTTTTAAGCGTGGTTTCCAAGCTTCAGTAACATTTTTAGTTGTTGGAGAGGTCTAAAGGGGAGCAAACAGAATGCTCTTGGGTCAGATCAAAAGAAAACTGGTTTCAAGAGAACAGCTTCTGGGACCACTGCAGAATTGCAGCATAAAATACCTTGTGTTTCTGGGAACTGCAATACAGAAATTGAAAAAATAGGAATATTCTTCATGTTTAGGGTTGGGAAAAGAAGCAGCATATTAGTTGAAGGAAGAACATGGTACTGTGTGCAGTTCTGGTGTCCTCAATATAAAAAGGACATGGAAGTGTTGGAACAAGTCCAGAGGAGGACCACAAGGATGATCAGGGGACTGGAGCATCTGCCATATGAAGACAGGATGAGAAAGTTGGGACTGTTTAGCCTGGAGAAGAGAAGGCTGCATGGAGACCTCATAGCAGCCTTCCAGTATCTGAAGGGGAGCTATAGGGATGCTGGGGAGGAACTCTTCATTAGGGACTGTAGTGACAGGACAAGGGGTAACGGGTTAAAACATAGACAGGGGAAGTTTAGATTGGATATGAGGAAGAAATTCTTTACTGTGAGGGTGGTGAGGCACTGGAATGGGTTGCGCAGGGACGCTGTGAATGCTTCATCCCTGGCTGTGTTCAAGGCCAGGTTGGACAAAGCCTTGGGTGACATGGTTTAGGGTGAGGTGTCCCTGCCCAAGGAAGGGTAGTTGGAACTAGATGATCTTAAGGTCTTTTCCAACCCTAACTGTTCTATGGTTCTATGACTCTATAAATCATGAAGGAGCAGCCAGAACACATTTGCTGACATGATGCTTGCTGATTTTGATATTCTCCTACCAGGCATTGTAGCTCACTGGTATCCAGCACTCAGCTTTACAATGAGTATAGCCTAAAGCAAGCACTACAGAGCTGCACGTACTGCTTTTGCTTCAATGGTGATGTAATAGAAGAGAGCTTTTCCTCTGATTAAGTTCCCCACCCACTCTCCTAAAAGGTATGTTGTCTCTCTTCCACCACAAGTTTAGTTTCAAGTTCCTTATTATGAGAACTGTGTGAACCAGCTGGAAGAGTCAAAAGGGGAGCCAATGGGATAATTTGAGAATAAACAGCATTTAAAGAAATAGCGGACTTGTGTAGCTCACAGAAGAGGCAACATGCTGAACAAGGGTAAAGGGTATGACAAAGAGAAAAGGAATAAATTGCACTCCACGCCTGTCCTATGCATGAGACAGTCTAAATTTCTTTTGATATAGGTGAGATATACGATATACTCTTTCCATCTCAGATAGCCGTGAACATCTATCTGTAGACAATTCAATAAAGATCCAAATCTCCACTTCTTCTAGCAGAAACTTAGAATCTTGTAGTATTTGTAGATACATACCTGCAAACATCAACACTTAAAGAATTAATCCCACATGGACTATTTGAAAGACATTTCCCAGGGAAACTGTTCAAGCAGTACGTAGCAGTCAGTGCTGGAGCATTTTGCCTACAGCATATATGGTGTCTCCATCACAAGAAATTCTCAAGAAGGACAAACACCTTCCAGACAAATTTAGGTGAAGATGAGCCTGCTGTGGAGTACAATGATGGGACAAATGATGTCTCTTCTCATACTATTTCTACAATTCTACGATTCTTCTTATAAGAACATACAAGAGTGGCCAGGAATGGGGGAAATAGCACCCCACAGACTCAAAGATTGGAACAGATAAAAAGGTGAGTGTATAAAGTCATTGTTTCCTTGCAGCTGAAGTACAGATACTGGAAACTGTTCTGTTGGTACAAAAATTGGAAATCAAAGCCATCCAAACTCTGAGAACAAAATCTCAGTCCCAACTACCATAATACTGCTATCTCAAATACTACAAATAAATAAATAAATACTGAGATGATTTCATGTTTGTTTGCTTTCAGGGCTTTGTTCAAAAAAAAAGAAAAGGGGGCAGAATAAATATATCAATGGAAGGAATACAGAAAGTAGAGAATCTCATTTCTCTGGAGATGAGGTATAATGAATAGCAACCATTAGGAGAGAAAATATTACTGCTATCTCATTCATGATATGCAAAACGTAATGTGCAGTCAGCAGCTTTTGGGCAAATTGCACAGTTTCTGAAAAAAAAATAAATTCTCACTGCAACTGAAAGCCATTTTGTTCTTTTGTGGTAACTGTTCTGTTCACTTCCAAGCCATCATAAAGCAGAACTATGTACAATAGAACATTCCTTCCCCACCCCCACGAAAAAAGCACAAGCATTGATCCTCTTTTTTGCATCAGTAAGACCAGATTTTACCAAAATGAAAGAACCAAAATGGTATCACTTCATCTTGCAAAAGCACCAACCACCCACAGTGCTGAGCTGTAAAACTTATACTAAAAAGCATTGCCAGGTGAAACAGCAGAGTGTGACCAAAAGACAGGCTGGCTGCAGAAGGACAGAGTAAAGGTTGTTCTTCTGTAATGCTCTGTGTCAGCTATGAATGAATTAAACAAGCTAAGGTCAACTTTTGATTATCTGAGCATCCAAGTGTTCTTGCATTTTAAACTTTGGCATTTAAAACATCTTCAGATAAACTGAAGGAAATTTCAGAGTGAAGAAATCTTCCTAATCAAGGAATCAAAAAAAAAAAAAAAAAAAACCAAACTATTTTACTTAATGAAAATTCTATAAAATCTATGCATCAAAAAGTTCTCAGAGTTTTAAAGTTTTTGACTAAAAATTTGAAAATTTGTAGCAACTATTTTTTTTTTATTTTAATTGCTTCAAAATACAAACACACAATGGTAAGTAAATGAGATTAAGGCATTTTACACCCGCATATCTTTCTCTCTCTTAATCATTAAACCCCACAGCATGGCAGTAGTAAGAAACGAACATATGGGGTAACAAAAACCTCCCTAAAATGGGGACAAAATTCTTTTTCTTAAGCTAACACTGGGTTTCTGTTTCCCTTCTCCCAGTGCTCTTCCCAGTCTGAAGGTGATCATAGGTATGAAGAATTCCTCAGCACTGACATTCTTCCCCTGGCTATACAATGTCTCCTGGTTCTCCAACAAGCTGCTGCTTGGGGTGAATTCTATCCTTCCAGGTTTCCAGAAGCCAACATGAATATATTCTGCTGAGTGCAAGCCTGTGTAATATTCCTTTCAGTCAGGCTTTTTCAAACATTCTTGCTTTCCTGTGCTCTGTGGTGAAGACTCCCATGCTAGTTTTCAGTCATACCTCTGGATATATTGATAGTGGAAAACTCTCTTTCTTGATGATGTTCTGGAAATTTTGAGACCAGTGAAGATGACCCCTGCCATCACCCACAGCTGGGACATGCTCACACTGGGACACGTCTCTGTACAGCCCAGCACCTCCCTCCAAAAGCACCCAGCTGAAGACGTCCTCTGCCAAGCACAGAACTAAACAAATGTATAAGGGCTCCAGCAGGGCTGGAACGTGGAGTCTGGAGCTGTCTTAGGGACTTGCTGAAACAGAGATCTCTACACTTCAGTTTTTAACAGCCCTAGGAGGATTTTTATTTCATGAACATACCCACTTTTTTCTGAAAGGGAAAGCAAGTGGATAGCCAAGGAAAGCCTTTCTTTCTCCAAGCATCTCAATATGGTCTCCCACAGCCCCATCCTAGAGAAAGTGACATGTTACGGTCTGGATAAGGGTCTGTGCAGTGGGAACTGGCTGACTGTGTGCACCCAGAGGGTGGTGGTGAACAGCTCCTTTTCAAACTGGCAACCTCTCACCAGTGGGGTACCCCAGGGATCAATATTGGGCCCAACACTTTAATATCTTCATAAATAGGCTGGAAGATGGGATCCGGAGTACCCTCACCAGGCTTGACAATGATGCCAAACTGAATGGGGAATTGGACAATTTGGACAAGAGAGCTACCCTGCAGGAAGACCTGGATAGGCTGGAAGAGCAGGCTAACAAGAACCATATGAAGTTCAACACGAACAAGTATAAGGTCTTGTTCATGGGAAAACACGATCCAAGAAGGCAGCACATGCTGGGATCTGCCTAGCCGGGAGCAGCTCTGTAGAGTTGGACTTGGGGGTCCTGGTGGGCAGCAAGCTCAATATGAGTGAGCAGTGTGCTGCTGTAGCAAAGAAAGCCAAAGGGATGCTGGGTTATATCAACAAGGGCATCACCAGCGCAGGTAAGGGAGACACCATCCCACTCAGTGCTTCTTGGGCTACACCTGAAATACTGTGTTCAGTTTTGGTCCCCACTATACAAAGATGCGGACAGGCTGGAGGGAGTCCAGAGAAGGGCCACAAAGATGACTGAAGGACTGGGAAGCTGTATGAGGAAAGGGTGAGAAATGAGCTTGTTCAGCCTAGAGAAAAGAAGGCTCAGAGAAGAGCTTATCACCATGTTCTGGAATTTAAAGAGGGGCTACAAAGAAGATTGAGACTCCCTTTTTATTAGGAATCAGATGGAAAAGACAAAAGTGGTGATGGATACAAGTCAGTAAGTTAGTCCTGGAGAGATTCCAGCTGGACACAAGAGGAAATCTTTTCACAATGAGAACAATCAGCCACTGGAATAATCTTCTCAGGGAAGTGCTGAATTCCCCAACACTGGACACTTTTAAGACTTGGCTGAACAGGGTGATGGGACATCCAGTCTAGGTCATGCTTTGCCTGGAAAGGTTGGATCCTTGAGGTGGCTTCCAACCTCTGTAATTTTATGATGCTGAAAATACTGGTAGTTTCAGGGATCTTTTTCCTTTTGCCTCTCTGAAACCTGACATCTGTCAATTTCATCTGTTACTCCTCCTCTTAAGACAGATACTTTATTCATGGGTTTTGTGCTGTCCATTGTTTACAGGTCCTTCTCATACTCTCTCTTGGCTGTGTCCTTTCCAGGTCAAAAAGTTCAGCACAAAGCAGTCCCATATCCTTGATCATCCACATTGCTCTTTTCTAGTTCTGCTGTCTCTCTTTTGAGATATGAAGGCAAGAGCTGCTTCGGCATTCATAAAAATGCATCACCATTAACAGTGGCTCAATGATGCTTTCTGTTTCCTAGTCTTAATATCTATTCCTTTCAGCCATGGCTGAACGCTGACATTTTCATTACAATTCCAATGTCTTTTGCCTCACATGAAGCAAATGGCTCTTCATGGTTGGATTTTAGTTGTTATGACTCTTGAGAAATCCAATATTATCATGAAATGTTGCCACTTTATTACCCACCTCTTCTTCCACATCACCTATGAATATGCTGATCAGCACAGGCACATGGGCAATACATGTTCTGTGTAGAAAAGCATACTATTAGTCTTTAACAAGAAATCAATACAGGAGGAAAATCCTCATTCTCTGAAAGGATAAAATGACTATATAATTTGCCAAACTTGTCCTTAAGGGGAAAAAGGGTAGGTTTAAACTCCTGATGGACATCATTGTCTATAAAAGCTCAGCAAATAATGCATTCAGCATTGGCAATTATTGCAACAGTGTATTTATTCTAGGGAGCCCAAAATATACATGGGTCTGCTCTCACAGCCATGCTGATTGAAGGCTATAACAGCAAAAGTTTGCAGAAAGAAGTAATACCTAATTAGAACAGATAAGATGGTTGGAAAAAATGAAAAGCTATCAGGAATGCTGTCTGTTGATCAGATCTGGCAAGTAAACAAAAGCCAATTCTTCTTGGTATAAGCTATTTTAAATTGAAATGCAGAAGTAAATGCTAAACTACATTTTTTAAAAATATACAATACTTCATGAAACCAAATCATGCCTAGAAAATATGTAACATAGTTTTTAGTTCATACTAGTTTTTAGTTCATACTAAAAACTACTAACTGGTTCCTGACAGTGAAGATGGAAGAATTTAGGACTGTGAGCATTAAGTAGGTCCAAAATACACTAACATTTTATGAACTGAGTAATTTTACCTAGTATATGTCTAAAGAATCTCAGATTTATGTTAACATTATGTAGTGTTTATGTAGAATGCCTTTGAATAGACAGACAATGGATATCTAAATAATTTTTATTGCACATTTGACTCACATGAAAACATCACAGTTACCTCAGCAGCTCAGTGCAGTACAACTCAGCAGTCTGTACCCATTGCAGGCTGCCAGGAAAATGAGAAAGGCTTTGGTCTTTGACTATGTTCAGAGAAAAACAGGACAAAACATTTTTTGTCCTCCAAAGAACACAGGAATGATTAGGGATCCTACTTGAAAAGAAAACAGAATGTACAATGGGACTGGATAAAGGAATGATGACTAATGAGAAGCCTCAGATTATATGTAATCACAGAAAAATAGGTCTGGAATGGCCCTTGATTAGTGACCTAGTCCACCCTCCAATTCCAATGCCAGATCAATAGTACTTACTATTTGTCCAGTACATACTTAAAGACATCCAGTAATGGAGACACTATTACACTCTCTGTAACATAAAGCTGTGCTTCACTAATGTTACCATCAAAAAAGCTTTTCCTCCTTGATGCAATTTAAGTCCATTACATCTTACCGTACCTACCAAGAACAGATCATTCTTCCTCTCTTTGCAATGGCCTTTTAAGTATATGAAGACTTCTTAGCATGTCTTTCTTCTGCCTTTAGCCTGAACAACTCCAGCTCCTTTAGACTTCCCAGTCTTCCATTCATGCTGGTTGCCACCTACCCTGTCTGCTGTTGGTTATGGACTTCTTGAGCTATGGTGCACAGAACTAGCCCTTCCAC
>JBCJKH010063001.1:37302-54946 GCA_039877255.1 Loriculus beryllinus
TCAATGCTGAAGATTGTTGTGTATGTGGGTTGTCTAAATGTAATAATAGTTCATTCAATTAACTATGTGTTTGTTGTTCACAGGAGTACTAGAGAAGCATCTGTATATTCAGTATTCTTTAGTCTGACAACACTGGATATAACTTCATAATCCTACCATCCAGTCTATCATTTTCAAACAGTATTTTGGCCCATGCTATCAAAATTGGTTTCTTCTTCAATAAGTACTTTTTAAGAATGATTTCCACTCTGTTAAATCATTCTAAAATTCAAATTGCTATCATAAAAGCAATGCATTAAAACACTTTCAGGATTTTTTTCAATAACACTACTCTCACAGCATCAAAATGGATATAAGCCAATATTTCTCCCTTTGAAAGGCCTCCTGGCATGTCTGGTGAATTTCTTGAACACTATATAAATATAACTTACAGCCAAAAGTGGTATACAGCCTTGAAAGCTAACTGAATTAGATTTATTGGACTAAAGCATTAGATATGACATTAGTTTATAGCCAAAATGTTGTTGTCTGTGGTTTCCAACAGTTTATATTTTTATTTATGGGAAGGAAATTTCGCGCTTTGCAAGGTATTAGTCTGAAGCTTGTAATTAGTGCTGACAAAGATCATATCACTAGTGCGCATGAAGTCAGGAGCTCCAAATCCCAGGTCTTTTCCAACACCCAGCAAGTAGCTGAAAGTACTGAAGCTTTGCTTCCTTTTTAAGGCCTTGCTTCTTTGCTCTTAGGTTCACAGCTTGAGTATTAGCTTAATATCAGATGCTGAATTTTTTATGGGCCTGTGTTTCTGTTCAGACTTGACCTCCCCTAGTTTGGAAACTGCAAGCTTATCTGCACTGCTCTGCTGGGCATCTACCATGGGAAGCATCACAAGGAGAGTTTGGTGTTTCCTGTCTTCCCACCAAGATAACAGTTGTTTCCTTACTGTAACTCAAAATGATTTTAAGTCACTGGCTAGTATTTTTGCTTTGTCAGCCCAGGGAAGTTTAGAAGGTCCCTGTTTTAACTCCCGCAGTGGTTTCAAACCAAATTATGATAAGCTTTGCAGGTAAAGTTGCCCTTATTAAAAAATAGCAAATCATTTCACAAAAAATTAATAAAATCTACTAATCCTTAGCCAGTAAAAAAATATTACAGAGTATAAGCTGCTGTCAGGCTGCTCTTCCCAGCTCCTTTTCCTCACACCACTGATGGTGTCAGTCTTCAGAGGAACCCTTGGCAGGTGACACCACTGCATCTGAAAGACCTGCCATAGGTTGTCTCCCCTGCCCATACACTACTAGAAATTAACATCAGCCAGCGTAATGCTGGCTCTGGCTCTCTGCTGCAGGACTCATGTCCACGAGTTGCATGTTAGTGACTGAGTTCAATCTTACTTGGTGCTGCCCTAGTTCTAAAAAGCCCAATTCAAACTGATACAGAAAGAACCCCACCATTTTAAGCACCTTTGTCAAATAAATGCAAACTAATCTGTGGCATGCATCACATCACTCTGTATAAAATATTGGCTTCCATTTTCAGCCCTGCTAGTCCTTCATTCTCTGCTAGTCCTTCATTCCCTAACCTATCAAATCCTTGTTTCACATCTTTTTTCTACTTCTTTTCCTGATTTTTTTTCTCATCAGAATCAAAATAAGCTGATCACTCCAGCCATGGCTAGCCCCTGCGTTCTGAAACCCCAGCAGTGCTTTCAGTTTGCTACTTTAAAGGATGCTGGTGACAGGAAGGGCATGTATTCCCTCCTTGATATGATTGATACTCTGTTACACGACATATATAGTAAGTCTGAAGTATATCCATTGTGGTGGGATGTTGGAAAGTTTCCCTAGGGTCTGGTGCTGCCTTGAGTTTACTACTCTGTCATGGACTAAAATCCCACTTCTCACAGGCATTGAGCAAATTCTGGTGTTGAAAGGCCTGTTGAGAGAGCACAGTGTGACAGTAATGCAGTATGCCAACGTCTCCTTTTTTGGCACTTAGGCAGTCGAAGCCCATCCTTATATAGAATTGCATAAGCTCATTAAAATGCTTGAGGTATTGAGTTGTTCTGATGTTCCTGAACTCTGCTGTGGTCTGAGGTGTATGCTTAAGACACTTGTGTTTCAGGCAGTCCAGCTGGTATCCAGCATGAACCAAAAGCCATATGGCAATTGTGGTCATAGACCAAACAAGCATGATTCAGTTGTGCAGAAATTGTGCCTGGTCTGGATCTGGATAGTGTGAGGTCTGTTTGCAGAGTGGCCTGAGCAAATGGACACAAAATCTTCCATGCGGGCAAGTAAACCTTGTGAGTGATCCTCATCTTAAAAAGCCATGGTATTTTCAGGCTTTCAGATTAACTTCCAGTAGCAGGTCTTGAAGTCTATCCACTACAGTGAGGATGCACCAGATGCACTGCTATTGATTCTCAGTACATTATTTTTCTTGTCTTTGCCCTTGAGTCCTTTGGAGGAACAATGAGGTCTTGACCACTCTGGAGAATGGGATATGATCTCATTTATACTGCTGTATCTTCTGGCTTGAATCCAAAAAAAGTTATTTGACTGCAGGCCTTGTGGGCAGTGAGGTTGATCTAGATTTATATTGCAGTGTATGAAAATCCGATGTTTTATTTAAGAGTCATAAAATTATGGACGTATTGGGGATATTTGCGCTCATGTAATTTTTTTGATAAAAACGTCTGTATGCTCAGTTATGCATAGCAGTCTTCCCTTTCTCCTCTGTACCTCTCCGTTGAGTAATGTGCTGTGAAATGGTTCTTAAGGTGCTTGAGAGCACCAGTTTTTAATCTGAGAAGCAATTCCTCTGCAGTCTAAGAACAAAATGCAACACTGAGTTACAGGAACATAAATCCTTGTTAACTCCACTAGTTTCTGTTGCCTATATTTGTAATGATATAACTGAAGGCAAAATTTCATCTTCTATGGTTTTTACATTCTTAAGAATCAATTTTAACCTTTCTCAAAAGGTTATTTTATATACAGTTGTTGGTGCATAATTCATTAATCATATTAAACTATGCTCAGGTAGGCACATCTCAGATTTTCCCTAGCTTGCACCTTATGTTGTTCCCTAATACTGGGATAATGTATATGTGATTTATGCCACAAAACATCTTGAGAAATGCTACATTCTGCAGATGAGTGTGTATGTTGGAAAAGCACCTTTTCTCATGTTCAGCCTTCTACCTCAGAAACCAAGACAAATGTAAAGCTGTTCTGGTGAGCTTTCCTTCAAGCTGCACACTTTTTCTGCATTGCTTAATTGTGTTTAATAATTATGAATGGTATGCAGTGTCATAAAGGCTGAACATCGTTTGCTCAGCCAGAACCCAGAATACATTTAACAACATATTGAAAGCGAAGTCATACCAATTCAAATGTTTAGTAGCTATGCATATTAAATAGCTGTTAGTAGAATCATCAAAATCAATACTTCATTTTCTCTCAGGATGTGACTGCACTGGAGTTTCATTCATTCCTTGTCTAATTATCCCTAATCTGCTGCTCCACATTCTCAGCAAGTGAAGCAATTGAGATAATAAAGTTGTATTAAGGCGACCCTGGCAATAATGCAAGTGTTTTCGATAATAGAAGAATTTTGTTCATTTTGTTGCTTAGTAACAAAAATACTGCAAATAGGCTGTGTGAAAAAAAAAAAAAAAAAAAGTAGTTTTTAGTCATGTATTCATATTCTGCCTATTTATAGATCATGATTAATGTTGCTGCTCAATTTTGACAAGACTCCATGTTTAGGTTTTGAATCTGCAGTAAATCAGTAAATGGAAAAGCTGCTTGGCTTGAAATGGTATTTATATATCCCTTTGTTAAGATCCCAAAGTGGCAAATAATAATGTATTTGAGACCAAAAATATTTGAAATTTTATATATAGGGAATGATTTTTTCTTCACTGTAGAGAATCCCAAGTATTTTAAAAACAAAGTACAGTTTTAAAAACTTTTACTGGCATTTTATTAGGCTAAGCAAGAGATTGTCTAATTGGTGTGAGTGCTGGCAAGAGGGGAATGCAGAGCATTATATAGCAAGTATGGATGTACATGCTTAGCTTTCTGTACCATGAGGACATCTCATGTACAGTAATAACACCTTGATTCATCCTTGGGTCCCTCATGCTGTGTACATGAGTAGGCACATGAGTGTAGCTTTAGGCTTCTTTAGGCTTAGGGTTCTTCTGTTTCTTTGTTTGTCTAATGAGACAGGTTTGTTAACCTCGGCCCAGTGAGAAACTCAGAAATGTACTCCTGGAGTCTTGGCAGCAGTATTAGTGAGAAGAGCCCAGCACAGTGCTTCAGTAACAGATTAGAGCTACTAGTACTAATTTCCATGGAATAAAAATAATTGCATACATAATAAACATAATCTTTTCTGCAATGCTACTGTCTCATTTTGCATATGAGCTTATGTGTGTATGTTTCTCCAGCCTTGGTTTTAAGGGGTAAAATCAGTCTCTAAACTGTAATCCTGACTTCTGTACCTAATGGAATGGCTCCATAAAGCCTATACCCCCTCAGCTCATGAGAATTAGTACAGGGTATGTTAATGTAAGAGACCTGAACTGTAAATACAGAGATAGAAATTCTTGTCTTGATGTGTAGGAGGTTTGTTTTGACTTCAGTGAGATGACTTTACCTGAGATTTGAGAGTCTGGGACAATTTCCCACACTTAAATAGTGTTGTGAAAGACTGGTACTGGCTGTTATGAACTGTGTCTAAAAAACAGATTGAATTAAAGTGTTACTAGACATACCACTAGAAAAGTGATATTTATGAGAATTTTGATTGTAAATGACCAGCCTTGAGATCATTCTCAGTATTTGCAGTTCTTCTAAATTTTTACTAACTGTACAAATCATCTGCTATTTTTACCCATCCCAGAGTAGCTTAGTGTAAGGTATTTCCAAGTTGTTTCACTCTCACTAATTATAACTTGCTAGTGTGGCTGGCAAAGAGTGGAATTACTCCTCTCAATAGCAAAATTATGACCATCAGAAAAAAAAATTTATCTAAACCCCAAGTATTCTAATAATGTATAGTTCTTCACGAACAGTCAGTATTCTGAGAGAAGCTTTCACTTTTTCCAAATGCTGTTGACTATTAACACTTGTGGTTAAGTACACTAGAAATATGAAAGTCAGTTTTGGGGTTTTTTTGAAGCAATTCACTTTTGAAGTGTAATTATTTGTGATATTATTTTAAACAATATTATTTATTTTCCATGTTATTAATAATCTTTAAATAATTATTCATATTACAAAAATACAATAGGAAACCAGCCAAACTTTGTATTACTGTCTTCCAAGACACTCTTCATTAATCATGATGGCAAAGTATGAATAGTATTGATCTTGAATTTTAACTGTCTTTCAGTAAAAAGCACAGCATTTCAAAGTTGCTGAGTTCCTCCAACAATTCTGGGGAGCCCAGATTGCTATTGCCTGGAGTAAAAGATTTGAAATGTTTACTCTTTGCTAAAGGTCAGGCAAAATAATTCTTATAGAGAAATACTGAAGCAATGAAAAAGAATTATTTTTGGAGAAAAGGCATTATCAGCATTATTCCAGGGCTTCCTGCCTTCCCACATTGAATTTTCTCAATATTGCAGTTTTATAGAACAGTCATTAACTCTGTAACATTGTGGTCCGTGAAGTAAATTGTTGAAACTTCATGGGTTTTGGTTGGTTTTGGTTTTTTATTTTCATTGAGAGGTCAGTTTCTGGAGAATAAAACCTCATAATTTCACACACAGGTAAATTTTAAGCACTGAAAGGGAATCCTAAAAAACATCTTCTTATTTGGTTTTCAAATGTTCTTGCATTTTAAGTACACCTGAGAAGATCCAATTACTATAAGCTTTGTGGCAAAATTATATATATATTTTTTATATAATTATGCTATTTCATAGTAATTTTGTCTTGTTACTTTGAAATACGCTGTGAGGACTGGATTTAAGTAGTGATTTCAGCAGCTTATAACCAGTGTGAAAATGTTCACATTGGGTATGTTTGGGTAGCAAGATGATGAATTTCTTTTATTTCCTGTAAGTTGGGAAGTGGAGTAACAGTGCAAATTCTGTTATAATGGCAAGCACAGAGAAAGCTAAGAGGTACCGCTTCAAAGGTGTGGAAGAAAGGACATCAGTTTTAGCTTAAATTCATCAGACTAGTTTGATTTTGGGAACTGGAATTATCCTTTAGTGAGTGCATTGTTTATGTTTGTGCCAATGAGTAAGGCAAGCCTTATCTTAAGGTGATAGGAATATGTGAGTCAGTCATTTCATCTTTGCTTAATCAAAAGACATGGACACAAATAATACAGGCAACATAATGCTTAACTTGACAGAAATCTTTCAGGGGCTGAAAAATTCCTTGACTATCCTTAAACAAATTTGCCTCATATTTATTTTGCCTGTAAATAAATACTACCCCAATATATACATCAGATTATTAAAAAACCTGGATCACCAGCCCATTGGTTTAAGGACTGGTTTTCTTCTGGCTGTATATTTACATTTCTGTTTAACTTCCTCAAAGGTAGAATATTCGTTGCTAACACTGGTAACAAAAGATCTTTTCAGTAATAGGTTTGTATTCTTGAATTTTTCTTCACTGTTTATGTTATTTCACAACAATATTCATACAAAGTCTTTCACCTTTATAAATGTCTGAGCTCTTCTGATTTAGCAAGCATTGAATTTCTCTTTTTTTTTTTTTTTCAAAATGCAAGGAAAGTGTTACATTGGTTTACTCTAAGAATCATGAGCTATCTTCCACAGGTCACTTCAGCATTATGTTAGCAGATAAATTAGTATTTTGAATGCTTTGAAACTTTGGTATTGTTTTCTGTGAATGTGTTGCTAAATGCCTTGGATATGTATCACTTTGAATTACAGACTGCTAACCTGAATACATCCCACTGACTTTCTTAAAGTGAGGTTGCTATTTATTAACATTCATTTATCTATGTAACATCTTCTATTAAACCTGATGATCTAATTGGAAAAAAAACCAGCTATATCCCTTACAGCATGTACTTTAATGTAATATTTGATCTAGACTGCAAACCCTTGTTTCCCCTGTACTCAAACTGTCACAGGTACGTAACACCGATATTAGTAATTTTCATGCAGGCATAATTTTCCTAAAGCACCAGGAAGTCTCTGCCCTGAGTGCATTAGGTAACTAAATTACCTGTGTACTGTTTAAAAGCACTTACATTAAGAAAATTAAAAGATATGAGACTACCATCAACAACAGCTTTAACAATTTTCTTCCTCTTTCTCCCTTCTGGGTTTTATCTTGTGTCTTTCATGTCTCGTATCTTCAGACTTCAGCCTTGGCATAAAATAACGGGTAGTAAGAACTTGGTGAAACTTACTCTCAGCTCCTCAGGAGTCCTCTCCTCGTATGTTAGAAATTAAACTGGATTTCTGCTCTTTGGAGTTGCATTAATAGTTCCTGCCATTTGTGCATATGTTACATATTTTAAATTACCAATTCTTGTATAGACATACTAAAAGAGACTCCCAGAATTGATTTCTCATGATGTTCAATCAATATCTGACTCAAGTGCCTACCAGCCTGTTCTCTAATCAGTTGCCCGAACAGTAGACTATGAAATTCTTAGCTAACTTGAGTAAGAATATATTAAGAACATCTGAAAGCTTAACATTTGAAGTTTGAATTTGTCTGTTTTCTTAGTCTAAGCATTAACTCTTCAAGTTTATAAAAAGTTTTTCAACTTTAAATAAAATCCAATTTACCTGAATAAGACTATCCAGATTCTTAAACCAAAGACTAAGTATCTGCAGCTTTAAATCTCTTTATGGTTGTCTGAAAATAGATGAGCCTATTTTGGTCTGCAAGTTCACACCACATTTTCCCAGTGTTCATCGAATCATAGAATATTTAGGGTTGGAAAGGACCTTAATATCAACTAGTTCCAACCCCCCTGCCATGGGCACGGATACCTCACACTAAACCATACCACCCAAGGCTTTTTCAAACCTGGCCTTGAACACTGCCAGGGATGGAGCATTCACAACCTCCCTGGGCAACCCATTCCAGTGCTTCACCACCCTTACAGGAAAGAATATCTTCTTTATATCCAATCTAAACTTCCCCTGTTGAAGTTTTAACCCATTACCCCTTGTCCTATCACTACAGTCCCTAATGAAGAGTCCCTTCCCAGCATTCTTATAGGCCCCCTTCAGATACTGGAAGGCTGCTATGAGGTCTCCTGTGTTAATGGAAAATGTTTAATATGAACTTCCTCAGAAATTAGGATTTTGTTCATCCCTGGTAAGTCATTGATAAGTGTAGTTGGACATAATTTGTAATGCTTTTGCACACAAATGGGTGTGTAGATACTAATGTGAGGAGAACTACAGTGCAGAGTGCAAATACAGTAATGTGATAAAGTGTAAAGGTTTAAATCAGCAAGAGAAAACCACCAGATTTTTTGTAAATCCCAAGTTAACATGTAACTAAAGCTTCTACTTTACACCATCACATATTTTGTATATGCCACATATGATCTATGCAAGATAATTAAGAAATTTTTCAACTTTAAAGGGTATATGGTTTTGGCATCTTGACTCAATGCTAGGGTACATATAAAATTCCCAGGAGTGCTCAATATCATTTCTTTTATTATTGCGTGTGTAAGGATTTATGTTCAGGATAAACACCATTGCCATTATTATCCTGTGCGTTCATCATTATCATTATTTTCTTTTCCTATATCCACCATAGATGTCTCTCCACTAGTCTTGTTTCCAGAAAGATATGATGACTGAAGTTAGCAACTCGACTTTGTTCAGTGTGCAAACTATCTAATTTTGCAAATGTGGAAAGGGAAATATTTCTTTATAGAACTGAATATACTGGGGCTGGGGGCAGGGGGAAGAGGTGTGGGATGAGGGAGAGTGAGTCTCTGTAGGCATTGCACTATTATGCTGGAGTAAGCTCCAAATCAAATCTCAGAAGAAAAACCTTACATAACAAAGAAAATTTTGAGTAGTGAAATTCATAGATAAATAAACCTTTGAGCTTACAGAATGGACAAGTACCTACCATATCAGTGTTTAAGTAACTGCATCACAATTGGATTTCTAATGGGCAATATCTATTACTATTTATAAATCCCTTTATTATATGTATTGTATCAGTGCCAATTTTTTTTCTTATTCCACTTTTTTTTTGTTGTTATTATTCTGACCCTTCTTTGTGAAACTGGTTTTCTAATGCATAAGGCATAATACGATAATGCAGGTTGTGCCCCAAATCATAAAATAGACTCTGAAGTTTTCTTCAGTGCATATCTGTAATTTGGGGAACCAATCTAAACTGCTGAACAGGGATTCACGTTCTAAATTCGTTAAGCTTAGACAAGTTCAGACCTGGAATGCTACTTTATTTGTTTGATTGTTTTTTCCAGCAGAATGAAAAATGCAAAATTCAAATACATATTGATATTAAAAATCATTCATGGGCCAAAGTTCAGAGATGATAACCACTGGAATTTTTCGTTGTTAAAACTATTTTCATTTTCTAGAGTTGGTATATCTTAGGTTCATACTTCAAAGGCAGCCAGAGTCAGTTCACAGCTGAGCAGATGGCAGAGTCCCAGGCCTCCATAGACTCATAGAGATACAAGTACATGACTGTTTTCATCCCGATTTCAGTACCTGGACATGTACCTACCACTCCCAAGGCTCTGGTTTCTACTGGAAAGGAAGCTATCCAGATAGGGGCTGCAGATGGCTGTCTCAGAATGGGGAACAAGTTAGGATAGAGCAGAACTCTGGCTTTTAACAACCTGATATCTTTGAACCACAAATGTTCACATAGCATGGTAATTACTTAATGAAGGCTAAATTGGTCAAAAGAGCTTAGGTTTTTTGCAAGTCTGATAATGCCTAATGACAAAAGTGGTTTTGCCTTGTACTACATTAGGTACATCAATGGGAATTTTGTCAGAGTGAAAGCTGTTGGATCAAATTGTTAACTTCTGAAGATATTGAGACACCTTTGCTTAAAGTACACTAACTTCTGGCTGAAGGGCCTCTTCAGTGCGTGCATTTAATTTTTGTTCGACAGTAGGATGTGTTAAAGCAAAGGTAGAGTGTGTGATCCTGTATTGTAAATATCAGAAGCTGTAAAAACATCCTTTCTGTGGCATATGAAATATAGGTATGTACCATTTTGTTCATCTTTGTTTCAAAGCCTGCTGAATAGATTTTGGTCATTACAATTTGGTCAAGTCAGAGAAAAAGAAAACATTTCTGTCAGTTTTCCACCTCTCTTTCCCTCTGTTTTTACCACTGACTAAATGCCAGGAAAATGTACTTGAATGGTTGGCATCTTAACAATTTGTAAGCAGTTCCAAGTAAACATTTTCACAGTGTAAATCAGACTGATAATAATCACAATAACACATGCAGTTTGCTTGGAAACTGATGATAAATTCTGAATGTCGTGAGTCATGAAGTGGTAATTATCACCTCTAAGGAAGAAATCTTCTACGACCTTGATTAAGATGTACAGATTAACATTCTACTTTTGAACAGATTCAGCAAGATCGTGGATCAAGTCTTTTATGTTTTTTTAGCCAGCGATGGACTGCTTCCATGGTATTAGTATTAGTGAATTACTTTATGCAGTAACGTTTGCAAACTTACTAGAAAAATTACAAAGCCTTTCCTGAGTGTGCTAGAGAGTGTAACAATGATACTTCCTCACTGTCTTCATCATCCTGAGGCCATCATTTTGCAAGATTTAGTTTTGCTTGTTATCTACTATCCTATCAATCTACATTTGACTGGTTTCTATATTCTTATCCATGTCAACTGAACTAATAGAGGTGTAGAGGTGTTTTGGGCTTGTTTTGAGTTAGGAGTTCGGGGCTTTTTCGGGGTTTTGGGGTTTTTTTTCTGACATTTAGACCATTTGATATAAGCTAAGCCTCGCTTTTTGCCAGTCCCATCAGCATCGGGAACATATGTTTTAGCACATGTGTTTGTGTTGGCTGTTCACGCATGTACTTCTCACTTCAGTCTCAGATCCCATTGCAGTGGTCTGCTTCACTCTATGCACCACTACGCATGGCAAAGCAGAGGGCATATGGAAGGCACAAGAGATTTTTAGAAACTACTGATGACCAAAGGAAGATAATTGTAAAGCAAAGGTAATTCATAATGTAGTAATCCAATCAGTTAAATAATAATACTCAAAATTCTGGCTTTGCTCACAACTCTCCTCCTTATCTGAGTTATGGAGCTTGGATTAGTAATTACTTGTGCACTGCTTTTAAGTCATTGTACAGTGGTAAATATTGCTCCTTAATTATATCAATTCCATTTTTCACGTAGCTTTTACAAATGAACTTGCTGAAGAAGAAGAGCAGAAAGTGAGGTCAGACTATTCTTATCTATTAAGACTTTTTGTTATTAATGAGAGTTTTAAAAGTATTTAAATACTTATCTTTCGTTGTTATCAGCGCCCACTCAATGCTTAAAGACCTTCAGCATTCTGGCCATTACTTACTGATTAGCCTATCTGACATGGTGATTGCCTATTAAAGGTTTTTCTCTACTTAGTTTAGCCATATCACTTAATGAGAATTTACGAATGCAAGCAAGGAAGATTTCTAAAAGCACCTGACTACCATTAATTTCTCTCACTTCAGATAAAGAAGCAAAGTGATCTTCAGAGATTAAATAAATGGCATCCCATTCCCTAATGCTCTGTAACACGAGGTTGAGCTGTGAATATTTTAGATTATGTAGAAAAATCTTCCTGCCTGGTGTGTGCAATTCATAGCTGTCTGAAGCTGTTAATGTGAGGAATTGTTGCTAAAGTGTATATTCATTAGTTATCCTAGCAGGGATGAATTGTGTAAAGTAAAAAGAACATGAATCTTTCAGTGAGGTCTTTTTGAAAACAGTCTTTGCATTTTGCCTTCAGCAAGAACATTTATAGGATCTAGATTACACTTGGGGAAGAATTTTCAGTTCTGCCAAACTGTAGTTTAATTGCTACCACGGGATGTGTCATTCCGTGCTTCCCATAAGCATTGATCTCTGGTAACAGCAGTCACAGTTTTCCAACTCTATATTGTCCTGCCAACAGTTCAGATTCAAGAGCAGGTGTTAAAGGGGAAAATGAAGCCAGTAGGTAGAAAGAAAGTCATTCAGATGATATGAAAAATGAAGAAATATAGACTACAGTGATTTAGCAAAAAAAAAAAAAAAAAGCCTGCATCCCTGTATTTTGGATGGGTCAAATGCTGTGTTGTTTGACATGGAGATGTACGACATAAAAGAAAGCAAAGAAAGAGGTTGTTCTTTACATATGATTTTCATGGCTGATGACAGAAATATGTGAGATAAATGATACTGTGGATCAGATGACTACAGCAATTTCTGCTTTCCTATATTAGCTGAAGTTTTCCAGGAGAAATTCTATGCAATGCAAGCATTTTTTAAACACACATATATTCACCTTGGGTTTGTTTTCAGAAAAAATCAGAGCATCCATAAAAAGTCATTGGGTGTTTAAAAGTGCATGTGGGAGTCTTATGATATATTTAAGAAAAAATAATCCTGCAGAGTCTTTTTAGTTTGAGCACTTCTACAAGTCTCACACAACAAGAAATACGTGATGTTATCCCAGTGCAGAACAAGTAAGAGTGTTTCACATTGCCAATAGTAACCATTCTCTGTTTTTACTAAGGTAATCACCTTTTTCATTCAGAAATATGGAAAGTGGATTAACTTTAGCTTTTAATAATGAATAATAGCAAGCGATGTCTGTCTTCCCTAAAACAGTTCCAACAGTGTCTAATTTTATGCTTTAATCTCATGTAGCTGTAGCTCTAATGAAAATAAACATGTGTACATAATTGACTGACTTTAAAAATCCCATTCCATTTTTTTGCAATGCGTCCATTTTTGTCCAGAAAGAGAGACTGTGAAGAAATGTGAAACCTATGAAAAAATAAAATTAAATTAACCAGAAGCAGGCAATAGAATCAAAGCTACCTTTATTCTACACAGATACGTTTAAAGCATAGGTGAAATTTTGGACCAACAAGCAAACTGGCTTCATTGGGGAAAAAAAAAAAAATCTCTGTAGTCTGACAATTTGGTGAAAACATCAAAATGTAGCAAAAATACATAGAAAAGCTCAGTCATAGAATATCATGGTCTTAAATTGACTCCTGTTGCTTAGCTAAATCTTACTTGTACTAGCATCCAACTTTTAATTAATTAGTGATTTATTTCCTCAGTGAACATAATTTATTTTTTAAAAGTGCTTCGTGTCCTGAAGGATTTGACTGGCTTTGTGTACCTGTTTCTTCTTTAATACTGTTTTTCAAGTTACTTTTGTGAGGACATTGTGGTGCACGTGTGGCTTTTTCCTGTGTCTATGGATAAATTCATAGCAACTATTTTTGGATAAGCTACCTAGTTCACTTCACAGGTGGATATCAAGGTGTAGCTTACATTCAGGGACTTCAGAAGGGCAACTTAGAATAAGGCCTCTCAGGCATACATTTGTCATTATCAGTTCCAACAGGTAACTTTGGTTCAGAAAACTTTTCATAAAATAGCCCAAAGTTTGAACAGAGTTGTTCTCATGTTTGGCCACATGAGATGGTAATTCATTTGCTTTTGTTGTCTAACCAGTCCCCAGAGTGACACAGGAGCTTGACAGGAGTGGAATTTCCCATCTGCTGTCACCTCCCATCCTCATGTGTATACACACACAGGTAGTGTTTTGTATTATTATCTTAAAGACTTGGTGCTACCTTTTGCAGTAATTAGGATTAACCGCCACACTGGAGTCAGAAATTTCCTTGCCTCCCCAGCAGTTCTTAAAACTCCTCTTGTTAGGGACTCTTGAGCCCTTCACACACTCCAGAAGTGAACTCTAGGAAAAATGGAATGAGACAGGAACTAATTGTAGTCACACAGTACCTTAGTGGCTTTGGTGAACAGTAGTGCTTGGAGAGATTGTACCTGGCTCAAGTTTAGTGAAGCTCATGTCTGCCTGAAAAGTCAAATACAATGATGGCATTAGGAATTCTATCTCCTTTTGTATATGCCCAATTTTTCCCTGTATATTTCACAAATTATCTGTGCTACGTGAAAATCCCTTTGAGAAGATCTTGGTTTAAAACAAAGTTCATTTTCATAATCTCACTTGATGTATAAAGCTATTGCTTGTGTGTGTAAAGCTGCCTCAGTCTTATGGCAGATACTGAATCATTACACTAACAAGCCCTAAGTCTCATGGTAAACAGTTGTCTGACTAAACAGATAGCTCTGGTGTTCAGAGGAAGCAAAGGGTCTTAAAAGTAAAAACATTATTGACGTTGATGAATAGATGAAATACTGCCTTGCTGACTTTGTTGCTTTCAAAGTATTCTGCAGAGTTTTGCTAGAGTAGCTGCTAAAGAAAAACTCACAGCAGGGTTATTGAAAGAAGAGATTATGAAAAGTCACTAAGACATGTTCAAAGGAAACTGAAGTATTTTTTTCTCGCATTCAGTGAGATCCTTTCAAAGACATCACGTAAGTGTGCTGCTATATATGCAATTTAGTCATGGAAAACAAGAAAGTACACCTTTTCATCCAAAAATTAGACTGCATTGTTAATTTATTGTTTTAGTTACCTAATCAAAACACAGCAAACAGTTATTTTAGTACAGTTAAAATTGTGTTTACACTTATGTAAATTATTTAATTATTCCTTGTTCTTGTTATGATGCAAATAAACTAGCTGTACGACAGCATCCTATTTTCTACCCTTTTCTTTGGTGTTATTCCCACCCTCCCTCTGCATTGTTCCATTGAGTTGAGTTCTTTGGCAGAAGGAAAATGAAGTTGAGGGTGAGGTTTTCTTCTTCTCAGGGTTAGTTACTAAGGTTTTTTTAATCCTTCCCTGCAGATGCTATGATTTTCTTCTAAGGGTAGAACCCTGCAACTGCACAAGGCTAAGCAAAATGCAACAGGGAAAAAAAATCAAATAATGTAATTAAAGCACAGAAACACCGGATAAGCAGCAACCAGTTTGCCACCAGTAATTGTGGTGCTACAGCTAGAGCAAGCTAGACAATAATCGTCAGATCTTTAATCAAGTTGCGGGTATGGTCTGTGTTTCTTACGTACTTTTATAGATACAGCAAATCAAAATATGTCCTGGTGTGTTTAATTTATTTTTAAACAGTAGCCTATTGCTATCACTTTGCAATGCCAAACTGCGTAGTCCACAGAACTACAGTATAAATGACTGCTTCAGTCCTTAATTCCCTTGAAAATTAAATTTATACTTAATAAATGGAGCACATTACCTTTGTACCAAGGGAAGTTTCCTGTTAAGAGAATCTTATCCTCAGGAGAATATCCTCTGGGCAAAGTGAAGCGTGTGTCAGTGAAAAAGGCCAGATAGCATGTTGTTTGTTTCTCCTTAACATCTCCAACTGTTCATCTAGAAATCGGTTCATTTGTATTTCATTTGTCTGTGAGCTTTAAGCGTTCTTTCTTTCACTCCAAGTCGCAAAGTGAACCAAAGTAAGAGATGTAGAGCTAAAATGCAGTCTGACCTTTACAACAGAACTAAAAGTCCGACATTTACTTCAGCGGAATGATAGCCTGGTATGAATAGAAGTCGTATTCATTTCAGAATATTGTAGTTACTTGTATTTTACTTTTTACTTATGTACTCTCTACTGTTTTGATTTTTATGGTTTTCCTGTGTTCAGTTTTAGCCCACTGTAACTTTTATTTACTCCCCTGTTATTTTCCTCTTGCTCTTGCTTCCTTTCATCTGCTTCCAAAAAAATATGAGCAGAAAGTTAACTCTAGAAAAGAATTCAGAGCTCTTGCTCTGAAGCAACTTTGAAGTTAAGCTAAATGTGTTCCTTTACCTATAAGCTCTGTTACAGTTTACTTTCAGAGTCTGACAAGCATCTGCCACTACAGCTGATGCTAAGTCAATCTAGGAGTGCCTTAATCAGAAAATTAAGTCAAATTTTAATTATTTGGCAATTTTTTATTACTTTCTAAAAATAAAATCACTTAATGAGAACTGTTACAAAACTAGTATGTGGATCACTGATGGTGCTGTGTCTCTGCACCTGCTTTTCTCTCTCTGTTCCTGAACCTATACCTGTTCTGTGGGGTTTTTACCTGTTTTACCTGGGTGTAAGTGATGCCCTGACAAAAAGAGGAAGAAAACAAACCTTAGGGAATAAGTTATTAAAGATTAAACAAAGCATGAAAAAAATTGAGAAAAGTGATTTACAAGATTTCCATGGAAAAAAAACACCATCTTTACAGGTCAAACTACAGCTGAACTGCAAAACTATTTGTGTATTTCTCAGGCAAAGCCATTGTTGGAATTTCCATAGAGATTAGTGAGCTGACTACTGGAAAGATACGGCTGTCCGTGTGATTCCAAGTAGGTGAAGGAAGTTATCTGTAACACAGTACAGCTTTTGACACAACAAAAAGTTTCCCCAGGGGGAATATTTACTGCCTTGATTTCTCCCCTCCCCCAGGCTTGCATTGCACTTACATGCTTAGCACATTAAATATTCATTCACATGGCTGGTTTTCAGCTTAGAGTGCAGATGACACATTGATTAAAAATACTAAATATTTGCAGCAAATGGCAATGACTTTCCAACCCTTTTTATTGCATCTTTTTGTTTTAGAAGACTTTTTCTGCTCAAGGTGGGAAACCTCACACCAGCACAAAACTGGGGGAAATGCAAGTGATACTATGTGTGAATCACAGCACTTCTAGTTCAACCAAAAGATGGTGAGGGGAGGATGCGTGTAGTTCTGATCAGGACGAGTGGGGTTTCTTGGGTTAAGCCAAAATATTGACAGTCTGCTGAAAATAATACGCTGTTTTGTTTTTCTGTTATATATTTCTTAAATTCAGGTGTTTCTATTATGCATTTAAGTGCAGTTTTGGACAAAGTTATTTTTTGTATGTTAAGGAAATCTGAAATAGAAAAGTTATTTCCTCTATTGAATCTATAGTCTGTAGTTTTAATAGTAATAAAATATAAATATAATAAAGTAATAAAGATATAAAAATTGTGTTCAGAAGTACAGCATTTTATCCATCCTTAAGGATAAAGCAGATACGACAAGTCCGCTTTTGAAATAGCTTTACACTTTCCAAGAGCATTAAGACATGTTCATGGCAATGACTTATTTTTTGCTTGATATCTGCTAATCCTTTAATCCTTTACTTTTGAAAGATTTTTTTAAAAAATCACTAGGAGGAGGCTCTGTTCATACATTAAAGGTTATATGGAACAAATTCTTGTGTTTGTACCTGGACTTGTGTGGCTGTCCATATGGAGATGGAGCGAGCCTAATGCTCATCTTTCCAAAAGTTTTAGAACAGTTCATGAATCCTTATTCCTTGTATCCAGAAATGACCATGTTATGGTAAACTTTATTAAGATATAAAATAAAAAAATACTAGTTTATATCCTATGTCACATCCTCTGTCTTTTGACATTGCTAGACAGACAGCAGTCTGGGGGAGGGAAGGTGGTAGAGGAGTGTTCAAAATAGGCTGTG
>JBCJKH010063001.1:61468-97043 GCA_039877255.1 Loriculus beryllinus
CATGGCAAGGGGGTTGGAACTAGATGATTTTTAAGGTCCATTCCAACCCTAATCATTCTATGATTCTGTGGTTCTGTGAATCACCAGGAAGGCAAACTGAATTATGTTAGGATGAGAGTGAGTACATAAAATGAAGTTATGCTTTTTATGATGCTGGTGCTGCATACACCTGTAATTCCACATCTAGTTTGGGCTCTGCAGTTCTAAAAGGGTAACAAAAGCTGGAACCAGTTTAGCAGAAGCTAGCAAGACTGTCACGGGTCAAAAGTATGTGACCTTTGAGAAGAGGATGAGGAACCTAGTCTTGTTTAGTCTGACGAAGCAGCAGCTAAGTGGTGATCTAATAGCTGCCCACAGCAGCTTGATTGGGAATTGCACAGATGGCAGAACCAAATTCCTCCTAGTACTGACAGATGGTGCAATAAGAGACAACAGCCCCAAGATACATCTTGGAAGTTTAAGTTTGAACCTTAGGAAAAAGTTATTCACTGGAAGGGTAGTATGGCAGTAGAGTAGCTTAACCCCAGGTGTAACCAGGGGAATTTCCCTTTTGGAGTCTTCAGCTTGACTAGAAAAAGTGGTAGCTGATCTAGTACAGCCTTTGCAACATTTCTATATCCAACCAGAATTTCCAATCAACCTTCTTCAAATAAGAAGCTTAAAGGGAAACTGGAAGAAAGAAAAATGATGTATCAAGTTCATAGGCTCACCTTGTGTTTACTTTTCAGTCTGATTTGCATTTATGGTAGCATATATAGAGGCAGTGAAAGTAAAAACAATGGCACTGCACTGGAGAGGACTTTTTTGTCAATCGTTGCAGAAAACAAATAACAACTGAACAGTCATAGGCCACTAAGTTTCGGTTTTGTGTTTTCTGTTGAGTTTAAAACTTAAACTAGACAGAAGCATTTCAGTCACCAAAAGATTAAGCTGAGGTGTTCCAGGAAAAATGCATGCTCAAGGCCTCAGGAAAGGAATGGAGAGTATCCTTGCTGATTTTACTTGGGAAGATAATCCTGTCTTGCAGTAAAGGACATAAAGTGATGGAAGTCCTTTTCACAGTGAGACTCATGGATGTTGAAGAAATGCAGGTTTCTCTATGTATATTGGGCAAAGCTCTGCTGCCAGAGGGAAAAAAAAAAAAAAAAAGAGAATATTCTTGAGCTGGCCTCATTACTGTTGCATGTCAAAACAGGCATTTGACTGCTTTAATTCTCTCCAACAGAATAGTCACTTGCAGATTATTTTACTGACCTAAGATCACAGACTGCTATGGCTTTAGCCACATTGCTTCCTCCCATATGCTTGAGCTGAGGAAACAGGAGAGCCCAAAGCACATTTTCTGCTACTGTAAGTTTTTCTTAAGCTATTGTTATATGGCTCATGTTCAGAATGGCAGAACAGCTCAAATTATGTACTTCTCTGTCAATTAAAGTTAAAAAGAAACATTTAGTTCAGATTGTCTTTCAGGGCATTTAGCAGGCTCTGTTACTGTTCTTAATTGACAATTTATGAGTCAGTGATACTATAACAGAGGAGGTCAGTACTTTGAGACAAAACTTCAAGATGCTACAGGGATGCAGAGGGTAAGAGGTGTTACAGACATAGATTTGGAGTGGACCTGCCTGGCTGTACAGAAGAGGGGCTCAACACAAGCCTTTATTTTCTTTGCATTTTCCTTCCTCTTTCTCTGTCCATGCTGCAGTCAAGCAAGTCCTGAAGATCAGCTCCAGCTTTCACATCATCTTTTGAGTCTTTCTTAACCTTCTCAATAACCTTGGAGGAACATTGCTTGTCACATAGCATATGTTGCCACAGAGTACCAGTATGGTAATGAAATCTTCCCCGTATGCATCCCAACAAGAGAAAAGATTTGCAGTTCTGCTTTTTACTACTATGATTGTTTTTTTCCTGACAAAGACAGAACCTTGATTTCCAATATATTTCTGGGCACTAAATTAAATAACTGGGTACTCTGCTTGTGTAGATCTTTAATAACTAGGGCCAGCCAATTGTGTGCCTGTTATTTTTTTAGAATAACTTCTCCAGACTTTAAATGAAGACAGAGGAGGCCCACACAAAACAATTACAGCAGAGAATTTGTTTACAGGCTATTGCTAGAAGAGATGTAATGCTTCCCTTTATCATCACTTGTCATAGCAGTGACAGCCTGTAAACCTCCTGCCCATGCATTATTCTTTATTTGTCACCGCCTGTGCCAGCTTTTGCCCTAGCAGGTGCCTGGCATGTGTCAAACATATGATTCATGGGTTCATTTGATCAACACTGTGAAGAAAAGAGTGATATATTTTCTTTTAATTTACAAACTAGACATTTGCACCCCATATCCAGTGACAAGGGCTTTGGCTCCTTTATTTGAAGTGCACCATTTATAGCTCACTGTAGAATTTAAATACTGGCTTCTCTATCATGCCTAATTCTGAAAGTTAAATTTATGCAATATTATATCCTATAATGAAACCATCCTGTCTCTCTGTTTTATTGTCATGGCAAGCTTGCTTGAGCTGTTTCCTTTAGTAACAAATTGGTAAAATGTGTTATCCCCTGGACATTTAAAGGCCTTTTTAGTGCAGGTTGGTTTCTATTTCACACACCACATATACTTTCTTTCAGAGAATTTCTTTAGAATTACAGTTTTGCTCTGACATTGATGCACGTTTACTTGGGCGCTTGCTTTTTAATCATAGACTCATAGAATAAATGTGTACATAGATTTTGTGAGGTGCTTCTTTTGGAGAGAATATTAGCAATACAATAATTAGAAACTGTAAGAAAATGCAGTTGTTCAATAAGAAATAAAATATCATTTGGTGTTTTCTTCTGTGAAAGAAATTTATGGAATTCTGTGAAAAGTTTGTTAGTAATCACAAACACCTAGATCAATTGTTAATCAAAAATCAAAAATTGTTAATCAAAATTATTCCCAGACAGAGAATTCTAAAGTCTTGTCTAGTCTGCCTTAAGCAAGACTTGAGCTGTGAGATTCCCAGGTATTGTCTTTGTCAAAGCATCTGAAACATGGGCTCTTTTATGAAGTAGCTAGCCTTTAAAGCCAGCTGCTGACCACCCTATGATGCCAGTATATTGAGTAATGTAAGAGTTGCTTTAATGAGTGATTTAACATGAAAAGTATGTTTTTGTTACTTATATAAATAGTAGAAAATACTACATTTTTCTTTGAAAATACCACTGTTCTCCTGTCTGTGGCGTTTACTCTGTGTTTGTTTATGCTTTTAGAGATTGACAAGATTTGAAACAGACAGTGCCACAAGACGTTGCAGGGGAAAATACAATATGAGAGCACTTTCATATTGATTTAAGTGAAGAAAATCATTAGTTATGGATCCAAAAGGGATTTTTTTTCCTCCAAGATATTTTCATTCTCACAACCACATTGGAGTGGCTTGTTGAACTTGAATACTTCATGATTGTTTTGTAGTTATTGAGAAGGTTTTCCAGATAAATTCCCAAACTGTCATCTTGGTCAAATCTCAAAATTAAAGATGGAGTAGGTATTGTTACTGGCATCTGTTTGACTGTGTCATGACTTCTTGTTAGGATACTACTAACATGTAATTCAACAAATTTGGATGCCTTATTTATCTCTAGCAATCCATATACTTTGATTTCTATGTAGACTTGGTCTTTTTATGACATTTGTCTAAGCTCTATAAAAATAAACACTTACTACTTCTGTTTTGTTCCTGATTACTTTCAGATATGTCTAAGTGAAGCTGTATTTAGTATTCTGTGTGAACAAGACATGCAAATTTTGTTTGTATTCTTCTGCTTTTTTGTGAGTTGTTCTTTAAGTGACAAAGAAAAAATAATAGAATTATTCAACCAGGGGACTAATTGAGTAGATGAAAACAATTTTCAGATACGTGATTCTGGCCTTAGAAGATGTGCTGGATGTTTTAATGCAGTTCTTCACAAATCAGGTGACATGCTGTCTGAAATGTGTGAAGAGTTATCTGAGACAGAGGGAGGAAGGTACTGCAGAGCTCTATTGTTTGTTTCACAGAATTTCAGATATTATTCTTGAAAAAGAATAAAATAAAATTTGAGAAACCTCTTTTCCTGTGTTTGCAAGAAACCTGAAACAATGAAAGAACAGTACGAATTGCCATTTATTTCATGGAGTTCAAGCCCCAACAGCGGATGACAGTCAAATTATTTTATTCAATACCTTTTCTGTTTAGAAATTGATATAATAACAGAAAATAATGTACCGTAATATGAGAGTTTACATCATCTCTCACTGATGTGTTTTTCTGAAGATACCGTCACTCAGCTTTCACAATTTGCTCATTGCGAGATGTGAAAGGAGTAAAATTGTCCTTTGTATGAGACTGAATTTCACTGAGTTTATTTAGCCCAAGACAAGTGATAGCAATCAGAATGCATGAAAAGAGTGTGTTCATTAGTTCATTTAAATGTTCAAATTAGTTCATTTAAAAATCAGTAGTGGCCATATTCAAACTGCAAGGGACTTTCCTTAGACATTGTGATACCTAACTAGTGAAGGTCCAGTTAAGATGTGACCTGGAATTTCTATACAGGCAACAGAGCATACCAACACCATGAACAACTTAGACTGCCCAAGTAAGGCTCTTGTTTCTCTCTTATCAGAGAGTTTATCTGCTTCCTTGGTAGCTGCCTTCACGTACAAAGGGAGAAACTGCCTAGAACCAACTCATAGAGAATAGCAAATCATATCTGATACAATGCCAAATTCAGAACTATGTAGTAGGACTCTGTGATCAGCCAGAGTCTGATCAGTGAACCCAACTCTGAAGGTTGGCAGGTGAAGATGGAGGATTTGTACTGGAGCTATAGTGTGAAGTACTTGCTCCAATAGTTGGAGAGCTGTGTTCAGGCTGAGTAACCTGAATCTTTTTTATTGATACAGTTGTCTGCACAGCGTGTAGGAATGTGGTCTTGCTCTTGGTGTAGGATTCCTATTTTGTGCTATTCAGTGCAAACAGTTTTCAGACTTGTGTGTGGAAGAGGTCAGAGGAGAAGGGCTAGATGACATTCAAGAGCTACAGGAAATTTCTACTGTCTGAGAGCTAACAGAAGCTCTGGTCATAGCAGGTTACATTTGATTTACTTCGGAATTGTGTAATATACTGTCACTTTGCAACAGTTTCATTTTTCAAGGCTATAAGATGATACAATTTACAATATAGAAAAAAATCCAGACTGACAGCCCTATCAGACTTTTTTATATTACCTGCAAGGTCTTTTCTCTTTGTTTTCAACATCTGTTGCTCTTCTTCTATATTCCTGCACTATGGGAGTAGCCTCAGTGGAGCTCTTAAAAACAGGAAAGCAGTTTGATAAATATATGCTTTAGACAGTCTTGCACGTGGGCACAAAAATATTTGATTTAACCTCAGTTCAGTCATGGTACTGATTTGCAGCTAAAATGAGTCAGAGTGGCATACAGCCGTTGTCCCATGAATACAGTTGGTCATAGAAAGACCACCATTCAAAGACACAGTGCATCTCTTGTTATTGTGATTGTTTAGGAATTGTGCTGGTTTTTATTGAGTAAGTAGGAAAATGTAAAAATACTCCTTCAGATGTGGGGAGTGTGCATGGCAAGCTCCCACGAGAGAGATTTGTGTTCCTAAATGTGAATCTCAGCCCTTGTAACCAAAAAAGGGATACTTCTTTTCCACATATTTCAGAATTTAAATGTGTATTCTTCAATCAGCTCCACAGTAGAGAACAAAATCATTTAGTGTTTAGCTGAATGTCATTCTTTATTTTTGTTGTCTCAGACTTGGCCTTCCTCGCTTGATCTAATACTTCTCCCAGGTATTATTATGGACACAGACCACCCTCTTGACTTACCAGGTCTCCAGTGTTAAGTTTCTTCTCCCCAAACCCACATCTGTACTGTAATCCTTGCAGGCTAACATTCCGAGATTTCAGGGCACTCTCTCTTATGTGTCAGTGTACATCAGGATTCCTCAGTGCGCAATACCATGCAGTACTCTCCCACTAAATATAACTACACATCAGTTTCTACCCTTTCCTTTTTTTGCAGGTAGATTGGAGAAGTCCTGTGTGCTGATCAGCTAGGAAAGAAAGGAACAGAGACAGGGAGGAGCATGTGCAGGGAGCTGTGTTTCAGTGGAGCTTGATTTTATTTTAACACAAGGTCCTGTATTCTCCGTGTTATGGCTCGTTTGCTTGTTGTCTTTAATCTATGTGTCAGCATTATACGCTCCACTGTACCGCTAAATGGTAGTCCTTTCAGGTAGTCTGCAGTAAACTTCTTGAAATCTGTAATGATGTAAGGTCTGGATCAGAGCCTGTGCTGGCGATACAAGTCTAAAGAATTAGTAGCCTGATACGAGAAGCAGTCATAACCTGGCAAACACATTTCAGTGAGACTTAGTTTGAAACCCCTATCACTAGATATGGCTTATCACGAGTTTTAATTATGGAACACTAGACTTTTTTCTCTTTCCCTGCCGTATGAAATTATCAGATTTTCCCAAAGTAATGAGTCTGACAAGCTGAGGTGTTATATCAAAGACGAAAGATAAGGATTTCTGTTGTAGGTGTATTTAGGAAGAGGCAAAACTGTAGGGTGTCTTTTATCATTGGGGGGTTTTTTTAATGTGTGTTTCTAGTCAGAAGAAAAATGTTCTCAAAGATGCAGTTTTGAGATACAAACAGACCCAGATTATGCAGATAAGAGAAGCTATCAATTACTCTACATTTGCAGCTTAATTTTATTAGGAAATCAGCTGTCCATTTGCTTCACCCCATCACCCAACTATTTAGATCTTCCCTCAGGTCTGTTTCTCTTCCCATTACAAAAACAATCTAATCATGCTAGTTTAATGCTTACTTTTTTAATCATTTATTTCCGTGCATAGTTCTTCATAATTAGTTGATATAGGAAACCCACTTGGAAAGGACACTGTTTATAAAACAGCATGCCAGAATGTTTATCTGGCCTTAGGCTGCAGGAACCAGAGGACAGATGAATATCCTGCAGTTGTTTTGGCCATGATTATATTGTGGATGGCAGGTTGCCAGTAGCAACTGCAGTAAAAGGTCCAGAGTGTCAGTGTCTTCCTCTGTGTGATAAAATAGAGACCATTTACACTTTCCAAACTGTCTCAGGAAGGATTTGTGGCAGATTTTGAAGGACTTGAAGTAACAAAAGATGGAAGTAGATAAGCTGCTTGCAGGTTATATGCCAACCTGTCTTTCTGTCGGCTCCTCCAGGCCTGGCACCACTGACAGTTTTTTTGCCCTTCTTTCTAGAACATTTAAAAGAGAAGCTGGAGGAATACATGGTCCGTTTTGGCAAAGTGAGGATTGTACGTACCAAGAAACGAGAAGGGCTCATTCGGACCAGACTGCTAGGAGCCTCGCTGGCTAGAGGAGAAGTCTTGACATTTCTGGATTCCCATTGTGAAGTCAACGTGAATTGGCTGCCTCCCTTGCTTAGTAAGTGTACGGGCATTCATCAGCCATTAAAATTAGAGCACGCAGTATAGCTGAAGCATTCAAAGCCATGTCCCACAATAAGCGGGATTTACACTGTACAGAAGTGTTTGGAGCTCTGCTGCAGTTTCTGAAGAGTCAGTATGAGACAAAACTCTGAGAAATGCAACCAGTTCTATTTAATGGTTCTTGTGAATAAAGAGCTGGTAAAATTTTGAAGTATCATTTTGGCCTATTGCAGTTACAATTTATTTTGTTATTACTGCTACAGAATACACTACTAAATCTAGTAGTATGGTATGCCCTTACTATACACCTGTAAACTTTTGCTATGCAGGTATTGTACTCCTTCCTAGTCCTCCACATTCCATTAAAACAGCTTTTGCTGTAAATGTATCTAAGACCTCGAAGTTAAATCCAATAACAACTGCATTCACAATAGGAAGCTCAGAAAGAATGATTTGCTATTGACTGCTTTGCTGGATTCCAGCTGCAGCCAGCAAAGCTCCATTAGTCAAAGGAATGGAAAGAATCAATTGTTGTAGTCTAGGATTTCACTTCAGGAAACAGTGTCCTATTTTCTACACACTTGAGTGCATGCATGCAAAGAGTATGTGCTTTGCAAAGTGAGTGCTTTTTTGCTAGCAAAAACAAAGAAAATTTCTGAGTTTACTATGGAAGATATTTATATTAATTAGAAGAGTATGTCGTAAGTACAGGACAGGATAGGTTTTCACCAATTAATGGTTACTGTTTCTTGAATTTTGTTGTTAGAACTGTTTGGCCACATAATAAGGTGATAAAGTGTTTGCAGCCAAGAAGAAATGATGTTCTGCTAATGAACTGTCACTTGAGACCAAAAAACAAACAAACAAAAAAAAAAAACCAACAAAACAACCAACCAAAACCAACTGCAGTAACTGTTTTTCTTCTTCAGATCAGTAGCAAAATAATGTACAAAATTCCAAATTTTTTTCCTTTCTAGCTTCTTTATCAAATTACACGTACGGTCTTACCTCTTGTTTCCATATGTCCTTAAGCACAGCATCAGCATTCTTTTAGAAAATCTCCATCTTTGCCTACAGCCTAAATAGCATAAAGGAGCAGAGAGAAGTTTCAACAAGCCTTCCACAAACATCTATAAACAAGTAGATGTTAAACACTCTGGAGTACTGTACATGTACAGCCACCTTTCCTCTGCTTTCTGATTTTGCCACACTGTGCATAATATATTGCTACTAATGAAAAAGTCTCTGGAAGACTCTCACTCTTGTCCCCTGAAATCTTTTGCTATGTTACTGCAGATGAGATGTAGACATTCTATTTTGCTAACTTAAACAAGGGCAAATTACAAGTTGCAAAGCCAGTTCCTTTTCTTGATTTCTTGTCTGAAATGAAGGTATGTCTAGCTGGGTTTCACACTATAAAAGCTGAAAAATAAATAGAATCATCACAAAGGATTCATAATTGCAGTTAGGTTGCAGTTGGGTATTGAATTGATGATTGCAACCCTTAGCCTCAAGCCAAAGAACTGGGCAGATGAGAGGCTTCATCAGGGACCAGGTCCCAGTTCTGCTTAGTTCTAATGTTTCACATATCATTCTCATTTCACATACAGTAGAAATACCCATAGCTAACCAGCCATGGGATCTAGAAATTAATCTTTAGGAATACTGGAACCCAGAATCAACGGGCATAATTTTTAAAGAAAATGTGGAGTATTGCATAAAGAAGGACTACTAGAAAATGAGCACACAGCTTTTGATTCCTTGTGCCTTTTTTTTCCTAAAGGAATGAGAAAACTCTCATATCCAATAGGTGGCAAATATTTACTATACTGAAATCAGAGGACAACCAGTTACTAATAATAGTACAGTTAATGAATTTTTGCAAGTGTTTATCTAAAGATCTACCTTAAGCTTCATTCAGCAATGCATATGACTGAATGTCATTCAAGGAAACTACAACAGAGGATATATTTTGTATTTATTGCTTTAAAGTTGCTCTATTTTAGCTCTGATTTATCTGTCATGTGTAATGAGAAGTCCTCAACAGGAGCGCAGTTCAACCCTGCTCTGGAGTTGCCTCTGAAGAGGTGCAATGGTTTCCACTGTTCCAAACCAGGTTTTATTTGAAATGAGACCTTGTAAGTTAGAGGACTAAGAGGTACTGAGAAAACCAAGAGCAATCACATAAAAACAGTTGTCAAAGTTATTTAGTCACCTAACATATATTTTCAGAATCGACTGTAAGGAACACAGTTATTTTAGTACTTGTTAGGTATCTAAATAGCTTCATGGTGCTGAGCCACAGCTGGTTTCTGTTACAGTCCTTTGCTTTGTTTTCTTAAAAACAGGTGCAACATGTTTTTTCTTTATATTCCTTAAGCTTTATTTAGTTTATTTCTTTAGCTTAAATGGGCTTCTAACTGAGAAAAACAACTTCCAGATCGCAGAGAGTTTAGCCTGATATTCACTGAGCTGGTAGCTGTGGTCATGTAAAAATGTTGGCAAACACAGCTGTTTGTTATCTCTCCTCAATAGTACATACTCAGCAGAAGGAAAGATGTGACTTGGGCTCCAGCTGCTGTAGTTAAGAATCTAGTGTAGTGTGAAATCACTGTTACTCCAGGTAAGAAACTTGAGCAGCAAACCAGCTGAAAGATGAAGGCATATCTTTCCTTTTGCTGATGTTGCTGTAGGAGCAGTAAGAGGGGAGATGGACAATAGATCAGTAATGACACATGCTACCAGAACTAGTCTTGTTAAAACAGATTTTTTTTCTGACCAAGACTTAAAAACTATATCATTATTAGATCATGCTTAGCAAGTTATCAAGATACCCACTAGCTATAGCTGACCATCTCCACATTATATAATGCATCAGTTGCCAGTAGGCATACTAAGAGTACAAGTACTTATGACAACTCTGACAACTCAGATAACAAGAGATAATTTGCTGAGCCATTCAAATGTCATCACCGTCTGTAACAACATATTCAATTAGGAAAATAAAAGTGTTTGCAATGTGGCATTGTTGTCTTAACCAGGCCAATTTGAAACCAGCACTTGAAATTAAAGGGGTGCATCTTTCTCGTAAAGATAAAACCTAGCTTTTTGAGATACTGACTTATCCAGTATTGAAAACTTCTGTTTATTGCCACATATGCACACTCTGCTTGATACTGTAAGTGCTGAATTCAAATATGTATGTATATATTGCTTAGAACTGCAAGGGAGAAAGCTCTGTGCAATGATGTTCCTCTTTTTCCTAGGCTTTCCCTCAAATCTGCAAGATGTTTACATATATAATGATGTTTATCTTTCTGTTCTTCACTTTAACTGCAGCATATATGGCTCTGATGCTGTCATTAACCGTGGCTGAAACTCGCTGCAGGTTTTGGGAGTTTAAAACTCAGCGTTTTCCCCTCCCCAAAGCAAAACCTGGAAACAATAGGAACGGAAAACTGTCTCTGTCCAAGACTCTGCTCTATTTTTGAAATAATGCACAGAAATTTTCAGAACATAGGAATTCAAGACATAGGAATGTGTGACAGGATGATGAGTAAATGCAGTGGAAAAGAAATACTGTAAAATATTTCAGCTATGGCTTTCAGTTTCTTGCAGAGGAGCAGGTGGGATAAAGAGCAGTGGCTAGCAAAGGCAGCAGCATATTCACATCTGTTAAGCTACAGTACCAGCACTCTTGTGAAATGTAAGGTAGACCTATAGCCCTTTTTTGTTTCCTAAATTCATACTGGGTTTACATTTAAGCCTAAGAAGTATGTCTGCAAAATCAATTAATTTAGGCATACCGAAAGAAACATTAAAGCTGTAAGTTCGATTTGCTGCCTTTGCTGTACACAACTACAAACGCTTTGGTTTCTTCAAAAGTCAAGATATTTCTGTGGTTCCTCATCTTCTCTAAAACATTCTGTGGACTGAGAAATAGGTTCTGCAGAAACACACAAGAGCAGGTAGGTAAGCATCATCTTACTTGCAAAATTGTTGCAGAGTTGTATAAATGAAGACCGGGATTGAGTTTAGTCATTCCTCAAATGATTTTCTCCCTGGCTATTTCTGTGTGTGACTTAGAGAGTTCCAATCCTTCAGTCTATTTGAGGCTACAGCTTTTAAAGATCAAGAGAATGATGCTAATGTATTATGAGTCTACCTTTGACCTGCTTCAGCCAAATCAATCCCATTCAGTTTCGCTCCTCCAATCAATTTAGAAAGGAGGGATCTGAGATGGATTATTATAGCTATTAGCAGGACCATCACAGGAAAGAGGCTATGTAAAAATGACTTTACATAATGATTACAGATAGCACTACATAGTATAACAGTGAATGAAATTATATTTGGCAATAGCAACAGTAATGCAGCCATTATATCTGAGATGATTTTCCTATAATTTTGTGAGAGCCTGTGCTTTAAATTTATTTCACTATTAAAGGATAAGAATGTAAAAACCTGCTGAATTTCCAAGCACAATAATTCCTCACTAGCAGTCGATGCTGTTCCCCCATCTGGACAGTCTATAAACAGCAAGTGAGAATAAACATGAAAACTACAGGCATTTCACTGAAATAATCTTTTTTCTTAATTTTAATCCTTCAGAAGCACAGAAGCAGAGTCTGTATTGCTAATCCTTACACCACAATTACCTGCCTTCCTATCTGTGTTCATTCCACACTCAGCCTTCTGATTTTTTTACGGTATTATCAAGCACCAATGAAATCTAATCCTGAAAAATGAAACCCAAGTTTTCCCCATACTCCCTACAATGTTAGAAACTAGGCTATCATTCAGAGAAAAAGCTTTATTATACTTGGAATTTTAAGATTTTGTTTCCTCAAGAGTTCACAGATAGGTTTTCTACAGTACAGATTTTCCCTGTACTTCCTAATTTCAAACCATTATTCTTCTACTTATTCTTGCAGTTGTAATGTCTTCTTTGCTTTTGTTTCTTTTCTGAGGAGCTGTGTGGGATTAAGCAGCAGGAATTACCAAAGCATGGTCAGGCTCACCCTGCCCTTATACTAGACGCGGGAATTTGATTTAGCTTCACACTTATTATTTTTCAAAAAAAAGCAAAAAAGAAATTCGTTTCTTTGGAAAATAAATGAGGAAGAACAACACTGTGGGGCCTTCTTTATATCTCAAAGACTGGTACAAAACAAATAGGACACAAGCCCTGTTTTGTTCGTGTTGGAGTTTGCCTTTAATTTGTACCTTTTGATCTCAAAGTTGATGCACGCTAGCGCCACGGGAACAGCAGCTGAATGGTTGCAAGGGCTGAGATTCACATTTAGGAACACAAATCTCTCTCATGGGAGCTTGCCATGCACACTCCCCACATCTGAAGGAGTATTTTTACATTTTCCTTGCTGGCTTGTTCCGTAGCTGACAGATTGGGGACAGCTCAGAGTAGCAAAGTGACAGAGATATAGATGACTGGACCTCCTGTGGGTCTCACAGGAATATGCCTCCCTTTAAAGAACTGTAAATGCTTCTAATCATTGCCCAACTGCATTAAGTCCACTTTAGATAAAGGTTTGATACAGATTTGAAAAATGAAATTATTTGAGGGCCATAGGGAGCAAAGCAAGCAAGCTTCAAACATCAGAAAAACCTGTGGGATTCACTTTGCAGTAATATGATAGATGGCTTGACTAGACATGCCGTTTCCTATTTTCTACTTTCATTTTTCAGACCAGATTGCACTAAACCACAAAACCATCGTGTGTCCTATGATCGATGTCATTGACCACAATCACTTTGGCTACGAGGCACAGGCGGGGGATGCCATGCGAGGAGCTTTTGACTGGGAAATGTACTACAAAAGAATACCGATTCCTCCAGAGCTCCAGAGGGCTGACCCCAGCGACCCCTTTGAGTAAGTAGTGATAAAGGGGAGAGTGGGAACATGAGGCAGAACAAGCAAAGAAGGCAACAGTAGCAGAAGAATTCAAGCCCAGAAGTTTCCACTTCATACTAATGGAAGGTCATAGAAGCAAACAACTTCTGTACATGTTGATGAAACCCCCAAACTAGGAAAAAGATCAGAGAAACAAGTTGCAGGATTCACAGGCGGTGCCTGGAAATACAAAACTTCCACATCTTTTCTGGCCCAATGGTCGTAAGTTAAAGAAAGAGGCACATACTGGTAGTTAAGAAAAATTATTGGCATTGGACAAGGAGTGAATGTGACTGCAGTTATTCTGTTTGTTCCATAGAGCACTGAACAGACTTTAGTTTAATGTTTCATTTGCTGGCGATTGATGCAATGCGTGCATCAATAGCAGAGTCCACATTCTGCCAGCAGATGCTTTGCTTATGACTGGTGATACTGCTACTGTATATGTATTGCTGTAACTTAAACACAGAGCTGTCAAACCTGAACAGTGTCAAGCTGATTTGTAAATAAATTGTTACAAGCCAGCCAGTAAGCTCTTTCACACGAATGATCATGTACTTTTCACAAAAGTAGATCTTTTTCTTTTCTTTTAATTATTCTCATGTAAGGATCAGCTAGGATTAATCCTCATCAGCAGAGAGGACAGACAGACAGACATGATTCAATGTGGCAGTCTCCAGAACTCTCAGAGAGCTTGGATTCTTGCAGGACTGGCAGCAGGACTAGCTCTGATGCTGTCATTAACCCTGGCTGAAACTCGCTGCAGGTTTTGGTAGTTTAAAACTTAGCATTTTCCCCTCCCCGAAACAAAACCTGGAAACAATAGGAACAGAAAACTTCTGTCTTTGTCCAAGACTCTGCTCTGTTTTGAAGTAATGGATCCAATTCATGCAGAAATTGACACTTATGTCCAGGGAATGACTAGATGGGTATAGGGAGAAATAGGTAATTGTGGCGTTCAGTGGGCTTATTTTCATTATTCTGCTTGTTCCTTTTTACTTATCTCCATCTAGACTCATCAGTCTTCATCTTGCATTAGTGTTAAGTCCTGATGAAATACTTTACATCACCTGCCAATGAGACCACACTATGACATAGATGCAGTTAGTGCAATCACATAGCACTCCAGAGCTTCTAGAGCCTCCCTTTCTCTTCCACAAGTCTTCCTGGTCTCCTGAGCAGCTGTAATTTCTTTCTACTTACTGAAAGCCACCTAGCACATCATGTAATTTGGTTCAGCATTCAAAGTTTGTATAAGTAAAACTGCTATATTGCCAGGGTTAGTTATCTGCTATTTCACCCATTTACAGATTGTTGTATGCGTCTTTTGAAAGGACAAGAAAGGACAGAAGAGGATGTGTTTGTAGGACGTGTCCTAGAACAGTCATGGCTTTGTTCAGTACAGAACAGATATGGTGGTTTTGCGTGAACTGTTGTTACGATCAGCCTGGCAGCAGGTGATACTCATCTTGCCATGCCTGCGTTCATAAGACACATAAATGGCTTCACAAGGAGTAACATAAAGGACAATGCAACCTGTAATCTCTTGTAATCTGAGTTCTTGTTTCCCCAGAGAGGTGGAAAGGCTTCCTAGTTCTTACACAAATCAGTGGGAGTCTTCCTTTGTTTTCCCCATGGCAGTATCTGCATCAGAGTAATGCAGATGGAAAAGCAGCATTGCACATGAATCACTATGTCCAACCCCACACATGGCAGCATGATTGAAGGCTGGTGGAGCTAGGACAATAACTTTACTCAAAAGTACCCTCTGCCTATAATGGTGAGGGTTTAGATGTGTTTTAAATAATCAATATGAATTTTGCTTAAGGGAGGAATTTTTGTCTAATTCAGAATCAGTACTGCTTTTCTCCTATGGCATTCTCTGTTGACACCTTGAGCATTTAATACCTTGATTGCAACAAGTACAGTAAAAATTACAAACTATTTTAGATATTAGCGATTGAATTGACCAAGACAAGTTCTATAGAATTTAAGAGACAAAACAATTTTCCTGTTCATATACGGTAAAACTAGAAGTGGCTTCCGCCAGCACCACAGTCATTATGTAATTTTTTTTTTTTTTTTGTAAGCAGTAGAGTTGGGGTTTTTTTTATTTACTTAGGTTAAATATTTTACTATTGGTATCCTAATAGCTTTATTTCTTGCCAGCAGCATCAGATTTGAGCTGATCCTTAATGAACTGGAAAACTGCCAGCATTTTTAGTAAAACACCAGCAAATAATGGGTATATGATCCAAACATTGTGCTGATGAGTTTTTTCCCTGGCTTAAAATGCCAACTCAGTACACGTGTTAAGCAGAAAAGATCACATTAGCCTAAGAACTGAAGTACATAAAACCGATCAAATGGTGGAAGACCTAAGACCAGTCATTATATTATCTGAATTATATTATCTGAATGATGTATGGCTTTCTGTCTGCACTCATGAGATCCCACTTGGAGTACTGGGTAAGTTTTGGTGTCCCCAACAGAAGGAGGACATGGAGCTGTTGGAGTAAGTTCAGAGGAGGGCTGTGAGGATGATAATGGGGCTGGAGCACCTCCCGTATGAAGACAGGCTCAGAAGAGAAGGCTGCGTGGAGACCTCATAGCAGCCTTCCAGTATCTGAAGGGGGCCTACAGGGATGCTGGAGAGGGACTCTTCACTAGGAAAAGTTCAGGTTAGATACAAGGAAGAAATTCTTTACTGTGAGGGTGGTGAGGCACTGGAAGAGGTTGCCCAAAGAAGTTGTGAATGCCCATCATAGGCAGGCCAGGTTGAACAGAGCCATGAGCAACCTGGTCTAGTGTGAGGAGTCCCTGTCCATGGCAGGGGGTTTGTAACTAGATGATCTTGAGGTCCTTTCCAACCCTAACCATTCTATGATAAATACTGCTGCAGCAAACATCAGCTGTTTGCTGTTGACACTAGAAACTGAAGTGTTGTCAGATAGGCTTTTGGTGTGACAGTATCATGGAGCTCACTGAGCTCCAGTGCCAGCTGTGGCACTGTTTCTAGAATTAATTTTCCCTGCTTTTATTGTATTTTTTTTTTAATGTACTCCACTTTGGTTAGTGTTTGACAGGTACTCTCCTACTGAATGCTGTCTATCTGGACACAGTCTTCCAGTTCGAAATGCCTCATGTGAAGAATCTAGACATTCTCATCCACTTGTGGTGTGAGCCTGGGCATGGTTTATTGTTCATACACTCACAGTGCCACTCAGGCACCATCTCCACCCTTTGCTGTGATAGAACTTGAAGTTCCATTTCAGATCTCAGCTTTTCCTGATGTACACCCAACACCCATCCTCAGGCAATCTACAGTTGTTCACAAGTAGCTTTACACCATGATTTGGCTTGATGTTTATGGTTTTAGGACTGTACTGCTTCCAGCCTACCCAGTGTTAAACTCTAGTACAGATGCACAAGCCTGGGAGATGTGTGACAAATTTATAATGGCATTAGGATTAGGCTGCGTTCATCTCCAAAATGTATCCGTTTGGTTCACATGTAGTATGTTACCGGCTACTCTAAGTTTTCCATAGGTTTTTCTTGAACCAAACTATAAAATATGGTTTTAATCGAAGCTCCTATGTGAATTACTGGCTATTTCTCTGTGCTCATTGTAGTGTATAAGAAAGTTTAGCAACTATTGTGTAAATGTATATAGAGTAGCCTTTAAGATTATCTGTTTTTCTCAAAGATCTGTGTTGCTGTTTTTTCAGGATGCATTGAATCCTTAGAAGCATGGAAATTAGACTTCACCCTTATAAAATGTTGCCTTCCCATCCAGAGGCTAAATCTGTGAACTCCTTGTCAATTTCCCTTTTTCATGTGCCACAGAAACAGCAGAAGTTTTATACTGCATTCAACTGACATGCCACTTTTGCAGCTCATGACAATTGGCTGTAGTGATTTTTTTCTTGTGATTCATGTACAACTACCCCAATACATTCTGAAGGGGCTTCATGCTATTTTCCTCTGATGCATTCAGGGTTGTATAAAAGACACAGAGCAAATTGGTGTTCTGATGTATTTGGGGAAATTGTCAGGCAATTATCACCATGTCATGATGATGCTTACCGTCTAGATCCAGGGTCAATGATTATTCAGCAGAATTTGAGTTGACTTGGGAGATTATCTTCTGATCTAATGGTCTAAGGATGACCTTAGCTTATTGTCTCTCACTGGTTTGTTTCTATATCATGACAGAGATTTGAACGCATGCCCTTATGGGACATGTTAGATTTAGGATATAAGAGCGTGCTCTTGTGTGACTGTTTCTTTCTGTGGTGCAATCGCTTTAGAGTCTCTGGAGGAATTTGCCTAACCCATGCGATTGCCACTTAAACTAATAGGGTAACCTTGTTACTATTATGGACTGTGATATACAGCATGTCAGTTTGTATGATTTAATAGCCTGTCTGGCCTAAAAGCTCTGTGGAAGTTTAAAACAGAGGTTTGATATGCTCAGGCCTGCTGGGGATGACTGTCCTTTACTTCCTGGCAGCACTTAGATTACATCAATTCATGTTATCGCATGCCTGATCTGAAAATGGGCATCAATGTCCATCCGTGCCAGCAGCAGCGTATCTAACCAGGCAAGAAAACATTAACAATTCAACTCAAAAAACTATTTAAAAAAAAAAAAAAAAAAAAAAAAACAAGAAAAAAAACCCCCACAAAGTAATGGAGAGGATTAATGTAGCACCAAACAACTAGGGTGGGAAAGGGCTGCACAGCTCCTTGGAGCAGTTTTATGGGGGTGTAACTTTATGATTCGAGAGAGAGGGAAAGGTGCAGCCGGGATCTAACAGCATTGCTATTGTATTGCAACTCAATATGGAAAGCATAACTGATGAGAGAAGTGTTGTGCTGTTTACTGGATGCCAAGACTTCTAGCACCTGTTTGGGAAAGTTAGTTTTTTTGGTTTATGACCACTCCTTACCCTCCAAGAGTTCCTTGTTTGCCTTCTGTTATAAAAGCTGTCATCTCCAGATGTCAGTGAAAGGAGACAAAGCTGAAGAATCATATTATTCTAGCAAAGGACCAGCCAGTAGTTTGACAAATACTGGGTTAGTTGAGGAAGTGGAAGCAACTTTGATGAGGCATTTTAGTTCCTGTACTTAGTTTCCTATTTATAAAATAGGAAGCATTCCACCATTGCAAGTCTACTTTGCATATGAGTCTGGCAAAGGTTATAGTATAGATTGAGGTCTCACAGTTATAGGGGCCACTTATGGTTTATGGATGTATTTTCTGGTAAAATTTTGGACATGCTTAGGGGATAAAATGAGGCGATCAATACATTTTTCTCTTCCCTTTCATCACAGACTCTCAAACTTGGATGTAATGTGTGACCTTAAAGTAACGAGGAAGATTACGTGGCCTTTTCTGTTGAGTTGCATATCTAAAATCATATTATTATTATGCAAGCTATTGGCAGCATGCTCTTTTATTTGAATTGTCATACTCTTAGAAACAATCTCTTTCTGCAGCTCCTTACTTTCAGTTCTTATATGTACTTTTGGCAACATGGTGGTGCAAAGAAAGTTTTTGTTAAGACTACATTTCAAATCTGACAAGCACTTTTACAATTTTATGATCATTTTCCAAAGTTTAGAAAGTGCTTTGGACAATGATTTCTGTTCTGTAGCTCCCAGAGCTTTATAGTCTGTCTTTTATGGCTGATTTCTGCCTATAAACATATTCATAAAACCTCTCACAACCAGAAACAATCGTCTATTTTTATAAAGCCTAAGTATAATCTACTGTTTTGAACTGTGCTACAGGAATGTTTGATACAAAGGCATTATCCTGCAGAGAAACAGTCTCCAAACAGTGTGAGTTTGTGTAATTTAAGGTCTTGATTTATTGTTTTTACAAGCTGTGGTCTGTAGAAGACTGTTAGTGGAGATAACAATAGTGGAAATAACAATAGCTTTTACAAACTGCCATCTACCCATAGCACTAGCACAGTGAAGACATGCATATTCAGTGTAGAGGTTCCGTACAACCAGTACATTTTCTCTGAAGGTCAGTTCAGAAGTGAGAACTCTACAGAGAATGTAACTGTCAGAGTAAAATTTAGAAATCATTAAAAAACAACCAACCAATGATAAAAAGCTATTGCTGGTATAATTTTTTGAACCTCACAAGAGCCACTCAAGGGATTATTCAAGTCCTACATAGTAGTTGAAATGGCTAAATTCAGGTTTGATACACAACACTTCAACGTTGCTAGTGACCTATGCCTTCCAAAATGAAAAGGAACTCATTTTGTTCGAAATGTTCATAATTTGTCTTGAATGTAGTTTCTAGAGCTGTTAAACTGCTACTTAACACAAGTATTAACTTTAGAGCACATATGCTGATGCAAATTCATAGACTGGGTCACCATAACTATCAATAATTAGAAAACTAAGTAGTTTCTGGACATGAATTTAATGTTTCTTTACATAAAAATAGACAGAGGTGGTGGCCAAGAAGAACACAAAGATGTTGCTCAGTGCATATACGTGAGCTATTTAGTGCTATAAACATGCTGTTGATACAGATGACTTGGCATTCAAAGTTATAAAATCATGTCCAAATAATTTCCTAAAGAAAAAAGGAAATCACTCTTTTAAAATAATTATTTCTGTTCTTAATTGTGTATTTTCAAGCCATTTGCTCTAGAACTTTCATGCAAGATTTGATGACACCTATTGGTACTAAGAAGCAGAAAACCAAGACTCTTATTTTTATAGTGTTTACCTGCATAAACTTAGGAGTGACCTATGCATCCACTTCTATTTCTGTTTATTTGTTGCTGTGGGTTTTTATTAAAAGAATTTCTATCTAACACCAATTTCTATATAAGGACTCAATCTAGTGCCATGCTTGCTTCAAACAGAAGAGAGAGCAAAGACTAGACTTTTATCAGACTCCTCTCTGCCAAACCTCTTCCAATGCACTGATGTATGTTCCATACATGCTCATTGGCTCATATTAGCTGATACTCTTTAACATCTGTCCAGTATGAGCAGTTGGGCTTGGGGGACTATGTGTGTGTGTCATCTCCCCGTACTCTATAGGATCTGTCAGATACTCCACAGTATTACAATGCTTTAATTCCTTTCTTCTCCAGTGCCCATGGTTCTTTTTTCAGAGGCAGTGACCAACCAAGTATGGCACAGAAGCATCTTCACTTGCCAGTATATACCTTCTGATTTTTTTTGTCCACATAGAGTAATTCTGACTGTCCAGCTATTTTGGCATAGGACTCCCTTAGCCCTGAAGTGAAGAGGTTTTTCTGGCTTCCACTCTGAAGAAATTAAGCTGCCAATGCAGTTTGTGCTAGAAGCATAAAAAGATGGGGCTGGGAAGAAATTTATGTGTAGCTTGTGTTTCAGTACTGTCAAAATATCTAACCAGAAACATTCTTGCCACAGCTTTAACCCCTATATATTTTGTCATATACACTGTACACTGGGAGAAGACCTTTTAAATAATTGAGGACTCATGTCAGATCAGTTCATTGCTCATTTTCAAGTCATTTATTTTTTTTCAGTCTCAGTAAGTCATATTTTCTAGATCTCTGGTTATTCTTTGCTCTCCTCTGGACTTTTTCCATACTGACAGCAGATATTGCCAAAGATTACCATTGCCTAGTAGAATAAGCAGGTGACATTGTCTGTCTCGGAGACTGTGCTCCTTTTTACATTTCCTTGACATTGTTGATTTATGCCAGGCTTGTGCTGTGGTGCAACCTCTACAGCAGTTTCTGCAGAACTGGTATCTAGCCAGGTGTTCATCATTCCCTTCTTGTAATTCAGATATTGTGTGCCTGAAGGCAAGGTATTTTTCTTCATATCTATTTGAAGTGCAGTGTCCAAAAAGGTGATCTGTCTTCGTTATCCCTAGATCAGCATGATATTTGTAGGTGAACATTTTGAATTTTATCTTTTTTTGCTTTCACTTCTCCGGTTTGTTAAGGTTTTTTGCATTCTGTTTAACCATTCAAGTTTTTCCAGCCTATTGCAATGTTGTTTGAGCTCTATTTGAGGTTCATGCAAATGGCACTCTGTTCTAAATTCTGATTTGTAGGAATGTCTGTTTGGTCCATGTCAGAAACCAAGATATGCAAAGTCTCTGGCTTTCCAACAATGCATCCAGTGGTTCCTCCAGTTTCTCAGCCAAAAATGCAGCATGTACTATTTCTGTGGCCCTGGAAATTTTGTCAGATGTGGAAGCCTTGCTTTCTTCCAAGGAAACCTTTATAAAATGGTATACAAGGCTTCCTCCACGTGTTCCAGATGGTATTGAATTTATAGAATAATAGCAGCTGTCTCTCCAGGTCCCTTCCAGACCTGACAGCAAAGTCTAAGACCTCATGGGCACATGTTCCAAACCAATACAGTTGTCTACAAAGCCATGTTTAAAGCTCCATGGAGTAGCATTGCTGAGTTGCACCATGTGGGGTTTTAATGCAACAGTGAACTGAGTCAGATGCAGGACAATGTTTGCAGATATGCTTTCAAGAAAATTTCCGTTCTGGTGTTGGGTTATAGGTGATTGCTTTCTAGTAATGGCTATCAGCACTTTTTGCATCTCTCTTACAGCAATTATTTCTCTTCTGTATTTCTGTAGTAGTTAACCCTGGCAGTTAGCTGTGAATCAGAGCTAAGAACCCAAATGAGAAAAAGAGAGCTAATACCAATTTTGTTTAAATTATTAGGGGAGTTCAGTATAGGTATTGACATGATGAGGACCTTAGAAGTAAGACATGCAAGATCACATTCTGAATTATCCCCAGATGCACTAGCATCTGTTTTCTTTTCATGTAATTAACCAAAATATCATCATTCTAGCTGGAAGACAAGTTTTGTCAAGAGGCAAAGGCAAATGCCTCCAGCAACTTGTGAGGGTGAAAATCATGATAAACACTCCAAATTTTGCTGTATTAGTTTATTTATAAGATGCTGTGCATATCTGAGAGAGCAGGAACAAATAAGGCTCAAAACAGTTGACATTTGTTTTTCCATGAAGTGCCAAGGTAGTGTCCTTCACTAGGGAAGAAGAGTCATATATCACCTTTGTTCATTTCTAAAAACACCTATTTCCTTTGGGGGATAACAGCTATCTCTTCAAGTGAATTATTTGGAAAATCAACCCCTCTGATGTTTTTCTGTTATTAAGTTTATGTGTCAGTGTTATTTCCAGTGCTGGAGAGGGGCCGTAGGCTTTAAGTTACACAAGTCCATTTGACCCCTGCAGAGAATGAGGTGCCTGCAAGTTTAGCTATTCTGCAGAACTTCCCTGGCTTTTCTGTGCTAGGACAAATAACCACTGTTTTCCCATGAGTACAAATGACCTGTGGACATGCAGTGAGTTAAAAGTGGAAGAGATGGTGATAAGCCAGGAGCACAGTGGGAGAACAGTGACATTTTACCTTTCAAACCATTGTGACCATGCAAAGGACCTCTCAGAGTACCTGAGGTGAAGGTAAAAGGTGGGGGAAAAAGTAGTTTGGAGCAGTATTTTTGGACCACTGCCTGGGGACCTGAGAGGAATGGTTTCAAGACTCCCAGAAGGCACTGAAGGAAAGCAAACTCCCTGAGCTCTCATCCACAGGAAATGTTTCAAAACCCCAGCTAACTGCTTTGCAGTAGGTTTAATACCTAGCCTCTTTTGTAGTGATTCTTTTCGACAGAATGACAAGTTAAACAGCAAAACTGTTCTAAGCACAGTCTTTGCTCCTGACTTGCGCAGAGGGCACTCAGAGAAGAATATTCTTTTGTTAGTGGTAGTTACAATATATGTAACTAGTCAATGTAGCTAATTCAGATGGGCCCTGTTATTTCAGAGGTGTTCTCATTTGACTTAAAATCAAACAGCATAACCAAAATGAAATTATTCTAGATGTACAACTATATTAATTTTTGTACCTTATCTTATATTACTCTAATTGTGTTTTAATTCCTGAGGTTTTTGTAAACCACAAGATACTATTGCTACTGCAACCAATTTCCAGTATTGAATTCCTATAATGATAATTTAATAGATTCATAAATCTTTAATACTGAAACAGAGTATTTTGACTGTCTCAGTGGAACTGGTAATACTTTAAGAACATTCATATGTCTACTGGAAGGTAATAACATGCTCATAATTTCTGTAGACATGGAAGGACTCCAAACTTTTCAAAATGTTGGTATTAGGATGACCGAGACTATGCAATTTTTTATACTGCCTTTTTTAAAAAATGTGGCATAGCAGAATGCTGATCAGGCTTTTCTAAAATACTTGACACATGTTTGGGTATTTTAAAATACTAAAACACATGATCAGGTAATAGCAAGTATGACTTTTGATTGCCCTTTAATTTTTTGCCTTTTTATTTTTATTAATAGCTTGTGGGATATGAAAGCTTTCTAAGCTCAGCAGGCACAGCTGACCATAGGCTATAAGAATATCTGTGTCAAGGAAGGGTGATAGATGGGCCTTATCTACAGACAGATTTCATCTGTCTCATCTAATGCTTATTAAGAAATCTAACCTCGGTTAAATTGTATTATACAAACCTTCAATTGGATCAAGGACTGCCAAAGAGCTGGTTTCTGCAGTAATTACTGGACTTACATCTCCACCTACTGGCTAATGGGGCAAAGTTCCATTCAAATGGTTGTTTAAATGAAGTCGAAGTAGTGTTTTACCTGTAAAGGCTTTTATAATTAAAGTAAAATCATTTGCAGGCACGATTTTCAGGGGAAGGTTGCTCAAAGTTCCTTGGCCACGTATGTAATGAAGCCATTGACTTCAAAGTCCTTGACCTATGAATATTAGCCTATGTCTTCATAAAGAAAATATGACAAGATTTTTAAGTCAGAAAAAAATGTATTTAAACCCACCTAGAGATCCTTTCATTGAGCATGCATGAGCACATCTGAGAGTCAAGTGTGCAGTAGACCTGTAGAAAGTTATTCCTGTTAACTCAGTAAAGCTTAATAGCAATAACAAGAATGATGTCACTAAAGGAAATTCATTTAAAAAAAAAAAAAAAAAGAAAAGAAAAATCTGTTCTAGAAAAGGACTCGGACAACTGACCCCATTGGGTGATTGTCAGTGTTGGCATCCAGCAGGTAAAAGAAAAAGGGGGAGGGGGGGAAATACACAGCAGTTTAAAGATTAGCAAAGAGAAAAGGCTGAAATTTGGTAACAGTGAGTTCAAAGTCAAAGTGAATTGTTAGTGAGAATTTCTTTCAGAATAGATTTCATCCATTGGTAACAATAGAGAAAGAGAAATGCTGTTTTTAAAAGTTATGGTCGTAGACAATGACTCTCCAGTGTGACAGCAGCTGTGAAAAGGGCAAATGCAATCCTGGAACTTATTTTCCTGTAGCCCTTGTCCCTTCATGGTTACAGAATATTTCAGAATCTCAGCTGCTCCTACTCTTTTTCCTCACAAGTCAGGATATCATCTCCTCTCAACCACAGATGGAATCTGTCATGCTTCTGTTGTCTTTTAGACACTACAACCTCTTCCTGATTTCCCCAAGGAGAAGGGAAAAACATCAAATAGACACGAAATTTCAGCTCCAAAGATTTTGCTTTCTCGTTCTTTATGATGGGGCATTCACTTATGAGAGATGATATCACGTCCTATATGCCTGCATCTTAATATCTTTTGACTAGCATTTCTACTTAATTTCTGCTTAATTAGCAAGTTTCTAGCTTCAGAAAGCTTTCTACTAAAGATACATTAGTTAAAATCTTAACCTTTATGAGGAATAGTAGTTACACAATCTCTCTAGTAGTCATATAAAGAATAAATACAGTACAACGCATGGTGAAACTAGAAATCTGATGCTTAGGTGGAGTAATAGTAACTCTCTCACACACATACTGTTGGTTTTACAGAGACATAAGTTGGATCTACAAAAAAGTCATACAAGCCACTTAGAATTAAGTACCTTTTTCTACAGAAGTTTGTGTTAAACAGTGCTAGAATCCAGATGCTAAATTAACTTTCTTCTAATTTTTCTTTTGCACTGAGCAATTTCTTCAAATAGTTGCAAAAATAACACAAAATAGGAGCATGCCCTGAATGAATAAAAAAAAAACCAGCTATTACCCAGCTGCAAAAGAAATTTTCCAGAAATGTGGAAGATAACTAAAAGAAACTTGAAAGGCACTTTGCTCTCTATCTGTAACAGTAGGTACCTGCAGAAATACTAATTACCTAGAAAGACAATAGCTGTAGTTTTCAAGATAACTGATTTTTGAATGGTTTCATTTGACTTGGAGAAAGTAATCCTGAAACTTTTAATTAAAATTATTAAATTAATTTGTAAATTTCTGCATGTTGTGACATTCTGGATATAATAGAAAATGTAAAATAGCCTGAGAGTGGAACTGAAGCAGAATTACATGGGGTTCAACATGTAAAGCTTTGAACACCAGCGGAACTAGAGGGCTTCTTGCAACTTGATAGCAGCAGAGATGATGCCTCAGATATCTGAAAATGGTAGTCCTTCTGGAAATTAGGTGAACACATCTAAGCAGACAAGTTATTTAAAAATATTTGATCTGTCATATAACCTCTAGTCTATTGCTAAAGAGAAATCAAATCCTGTTTCAGTCTTCATTTCAGTGGCCTTCTTCAGCCTCTGCTGATAAAATACTGGATCCATAATTCCTCTGATTGTTCTGGCACAGCTGTGACTTTAGGTTCATTTCCCTGTTTTGAAAATAGCAGTCCAGATTTGTATGCAGCATCATACCACATGCTATCCGCAGCAGCGCTATTGATCTGTATCTGCTGGAAAGAGCTATACTAATAGATCTTAAAGTTGCATTTGCCCTTTCCGAAGCTTATCTGATACTTGTTTCATCCATACCTGAACTGTATGACCTTGTGTATCTCAGATACTTGCAGCAGCTATTCTTGCAAAACTTCAAATGATCCAGTCATGGTTCTGATGAGGTGACAGGCACAGGATGTATGGGAAGGTGGCAAGATGAGATGTATTTGAAAGATTCCCTGAGAACTTTGATGCTGCTTTTCCAGTACTTGACTCCATTTTCATTCAATAAGTGTTGATGTTTTTTTCACTTCCATTTCTAATGAAACCTGAAATGAACATAGCTTTTTTTGTTTACTTACTTATTTGGAACAACATCATTGATAGTAGTAGTAGTGTGGCACTAGCAATAGTTTTTGTAAAGGTGGAAACAGAAGCGAAAAGTATTTCGGATAGGTTCTGTATGTTGGGAGGAAAACCATGCTGACTTATTTAATCCTTCCTGCTATAACTAATATTTAATATTTCTACATTTAAACTGCTATTTGGGGCGGGGAAGACAATCCTTGTGAATCTGATCTAAAAGCTATTTTGACTCTGAACTCTTTGGTAGCATCACTTTACCTTAACACAGATACTGTTCTATTAGAAAGCTCAAGTAAAGACATTAATTTTATTCTTGCAATTTAATTTTCTTATTGCGCTTCTCATATGTAATAACATGGAAAAAACAGTACATTTTTAAGGGAAGAATTATAGCAGTTAATTATTCTGAAAGTTATGAAAACCATATATGAGTGTGTTACTGGGGAGCAAGATTGTAGTAAGTAAACTTTGTCAGCTGGAAGCATGAGTGAGATGACTAGCATTTTGATATTTGAAATACCCCTTGAGACTTATGGTGTCTTGTATATTTGCTATCTGTCTAAATAAACTTGGTGCTAGCCATAAGGTCAGAGTTTGTTAATATTTACTTTGGAGAATTCTGCCTTTCTGAGCCTTTTCTTTTTGCTTCTGTCTGCTTTTTGTCCCTGTAAGAGTAATGTTAGCAGTATACACACATCCTTCCAGAGATATGATAGTAATGGAAAAAGTAAACTTTGGTGTCCTTAATCCATTTTTCAAAGTTAGGTATTTCAGTCTGAAGAATGTACTGGTTTGGAGATTCTCTTGTTGGGACTCAGAAATCCTGTAGATGATAACAATAGCTTGAACAGTAGTAGCTCATCACAGTGCCAGAGGCAGGAGTGGCAACTGATATACTGTCAGATTTGTTAGCTAAAACAAACCCCTGTGGATTTTCATGACAGCTTTCCTTTCTGCACTCTTGATATTCCTTATTTCTGAATTATTCAGCATTGCTACTGATAAGTCAGCTAGTGTCTCTGGAGCGTAATTAGCTAAGCAATGTTTAAAACCAGGGAAAAAGAAACATCCCAGTTATATGTTCATTGCTTTGTGAGTACTCACATAGCAGTTTAAAATAACAAGTTCACAGAAATCTGCAGTGCAGGACTGGACAAAAGATAAACCTTTCAAGATAGGTAAAAAAAAAAAAAAAAAAGTAGACCTAAACTGATGCCGAAATGTGATTTATCCTACATCTACCTCACTGGTAAGAGAAATGGAAGGACTGTCCCTTCCTCCATATGTTAAATGCTCTAGTTAGTTTTTTTCCATGTCTTACCTCTCTTGGAAATTGAAATTAGCTTAGTTCTTACTGAGATAATACAAGAATATTTAGCTAGTGTTTTATTTACTGCTCTTTTTGCTGAAGCTACATTTTGCTAAGAAAAGGGATGACATTTGGGGACTGGGATCTTGGTAAGCTTTTGATTAGGTATCTGGGTGCTTTAATATTTGTCTCGTGGTAAGTCAGTAATCCCACTTGGTTTCTTTTCAATCGGAATAGATTTATTTATCTTAAAAAGGCATTCTTCTTCTTGACAATCATCCTGCATCTCTAATCTGTGGCAAAATGTACTATCAGCTATGCAGAATGCAAAACTCTGTCTGTTACTGATGTATATGGGAAAAATAGACTAGCTGTTGGTCCCTTGGTTAGTTCCAGGTGAACCTACTTTGGCTTTTTTGTTTGGAAGGCATGTATTTGTGTCAAATGGGCACTGGCTTAAATGAACCCTTGAAATCCCTGAAAGATAACGGACACACATGTTCCTGGGATTGGAACAGTTTTAAGAAATTAAATGAGAAAATTAAATTGTTGTTTCCTTATGAGCACTTCATGAAAAGAAATTATGGGGGTTTTTATTTGACCTTTCGCTAGGATCCTTTAAATGAGATCTTTCTTAAAAGCTTTTGTTTGCATCACAAGCTTTAGCGAATGCGTTATAAAGCATCCCACTGAAGTAAAAAGATACTAATATTGAATTGAATAGATGAAGCACAGAAGAAGTGACTTACTGGAGAGGCATGTGGCAAAGCTAGGAACAGAGCAAAATCCAGTGTAACTGTCACAAATATCTCTCCCCTGTCTTTCCAAAGGAATTAGATATTCTGGATTTTGCCGTGTTGTGGTTTAAGCCAGGACAGAGTCATTTTGGTATTTTGAACCGTTAGCTGGGTCTTGAGGAAGGAAATAGCACTTTCCCACAGGAATACAGGTTATAAAGGGCTGTGCTCCTTGTTGCTGGATGTTACTGTTAGTGCATATGCTTATTCAGCTATCTGCATTTGAATTTGTCAAGAATTTGTCAACTGTCCAATTATCTATAAACCATCTCATTCAGAACCCCATACAGTATGGTGCTGCATTGTTAAAATCAAATGGAAGTGTCCACAGAGGACTCTTGAGGCCAGATTTTGCTACAAACATCTTAGGCCTTCTTCCCTCATTTTCTTTAGCTGTCATTTTTCTTTGTAATGTAACTACTTTAAACTAATTAGTAAGGTTCTTGTTTCATTGTACTTTATGGGGGGAGGAAGGGGAGGGGAGTGAGCGAGCGGCTGCATGGTTCTGGGTTGCTGGCTGGGCTTAAATCATGACATCAGCTCTTCGGCAGAAAATAAAAAAAAAAATAAAATAAAAAAACCCCAAGCATTTCCTAAAATATTTCTGGACATTTATCTGTATTGTATAAATTTAAGGAAATAACACAAAAATAAAATCCACCAATATTTCATGTCAGCTCTACAACCCCTTTCAGCTTGTCTTCAGTCGATGCATACATAGCTTTATTATCTCAAAAATACATGGAAATTGTGTTTCAGCTTTCTGTGTACAGGCCTTATTGGCAAGCAAGTGGGCAGCTGTACACTTATGCTGAAGCAAGAAGAGACAGCAGTATCATACAAGGTGATTCAGTTGACTGGTCACAACAAATACAGCTCAGAATATGGAACTTCTGATCCATGAAGATAAATTTCAAGCTATTATTAATGGAATAATTTCAAGTGACAAAGATACTCAGTGAAAAGTTTGTGCAAGTATTTTATAAGCTTAAAGAGAAGCCGATTCCAACAAGGAAAATGTTTTGAATTTGAGTTTTCTGAATGTAAATATCGATGTTATGGAAGAGAAATTAGAAGAATCAAAAATGTAGGTATAAAACCAAATGTTTTGTTAGAAATTGTTAGAATTTTTATGTTTCATCATTATCAGAAGTAAGCTTGATTACTGAGGAAAACACCCTGGAGGACAGACTTAAAGCCAATAGCCATCCATCCATATTAATTACCTGCAAAAGTGAAGTCAGACTTGGCTGCAGGGACACTCCAGCTGGTGTTCTCCAAGGGAAACTTGGATGTCATCAGTCTGATTGCGCTTTGTAGACACACTTTCCTGCCCTGAAAGTAGGGTCAGCACACTCTGATAATAGCAAGAAGCAGAAGAGGTGAGCCAGGGAAACATTGTTTGAGATGGAGGTTGTGCTGGCTGTGGCTTCTCCAGGTTCTTCCAAAACTGGAGGGATTCTGCAATTCTGATTTGAAGCACTCAGAAATATGCAGATTTGGGGCATCATTGCAAATGCAAATGATACTGCTGGGTGCAATGTAACTGGAAAAAATGGCCATACTGTCTGGGTCCCAGAACCAGCCTAAAATTCATTATGCTCCCAGGAGTGCTAAATCTGGTAAAACAGACACAAAGGTTTCCCCAGTGGTTTGCAGATCTGATCTTTAGTTCAGATCTTCAGATCAGAGTGAGGAGGAGGATTTGTGTGGTATACAAGATTATATATACTTGCTATGAAATTTTGAGACAGGCTGTTATAAACTACCTACGCAGAATAAAAGTGAATAAGGCTCAATTTGAGCATGAATCAAAAATTAGAAAATATATTAAATAATCCACTTGCAGTTATCTTAAAGATAACAAAATTATTAATATGGGCTTGTCAGGAACTGAGCACGTCATAGAACTTCAGTTTCCTTCTGTGAGAGAGGATATGGTGCCATGAGACACAGGAAGACTATGACCAGCTCCCTGCCACCAAGTACCAAGCTGGGGAAAGAATGCTTCTGCTGTCTGGCACACTGCTGACTTAGTAGCACTAAGTCTCCTGTGCTTTGTAGTACCAGCATCCAAAAGCCATACAAGACCCCACACAGGAAAAAAAATGCGTAATTTTCTAGCATTTGAGTGAATAAAGCAGTTTGAGGAGGACAAAGCTACTCCATGGGGAAGAGACCACACAACTTGCAGAGAATTAGAGGAGTCAATGAGTGATGTCTCTCCCTCTGGTACCAGAAAGTCTTAGATGTGTTAAGCAATATTAGGAACTTGGCTACCTAGAAGAATACGAAGGCAGTAAATATGATCTTCCTTCCAAAGCTTTTGGTGTTGCCAATGTTTCTCATAAAGTTGATATAGTGTAGATACATATATTTTAGGGAGTGCTGTATAAAACTTCAGTGGTGGTGATTCACTTGTGCATAACACTTTGTCTTGCTATGAAAATTGCATTTCCATGGACAGAGAACAGTGTTCAGAGATTTGTTGAATGATTCAGCTTAATCAAAGAAATTAATTTAGTAATTGAGACATAGGGAGGAGCATTCTTAATTTACTGAGGTACTTCATTTATGTGTTTGTTTCCTAAGAGGTAAATACAGTAATTAAACCTTTTGTTATAAAGTCAGTTTGCTAGGTTTAAAATAAAAGGAAATGTTTAACTGCAAAAGGTTTTATTTTAAAGATTAAGATTTATAGTACTGAAAAGTAATTCAACCAAACTTCAAACAATATAGTCAAAGTTAAGATTAGGGGTTTGCATGAAATCATATTTAAAAGGATTCTTTTAAATGTAACTTCCTGAATACTAGCACTGAAAACATTGCATTTGGTATTCTAGATCAATATTTTCTTAAAATAGAAAATAATTCTTCTTAACATAAGGTGTTTTCAGCAGCTAACTAGGCTGTCATGAATGTAGAATGTCTGATTGCACTGAGGCTGTAGGAGACAGGTCCCGCTAGAGCAGTTTAGTGATTGAGAAAAGCCCTTTTCATGTATCAGTTTCTAAACAAACACCTTTTCTGAAGAAGTGATATTTCAAAGGATTATTTACATCAGCAGACAAGCCATGCACTTTCTGAATATGGATTATTTTTATGGTTTTGATACTTACTGCAATAGATTGCATGCTGACATCTTATTAGAAAATATATTCAAAAGATCTTACATTAATCTCCACCTAGAGTACAAATTAGCTGTGCTTCATGGATAAAACTCTGTCACTGGAAAACTAAACTAAAAATCCTTCATGCAAGAAGAAAAATGTTCTTGACTATATTCCTCTCTCTGAAACAGGAGGTTTTTTATTAGTTACACTATTTGTCAAGAACATGATACATATTTCTTGCTGAATACTTAGCTGTTGGCTTTTTTCTTGATAATTAAATACATATACACATGCTCTGAACATATCTTGACAGTGGTGCGCACTTCATTGTTCCACAGAGATGTGAAGATCTATTGTAGGAATATTGGCGTGGTAGGATAGTGTTCATCATGTGTACACCATTGCTCATGGCAGTATGAGTTTGTGGAAATTGATATTCATTTGGAGTTTTGCCTGGCACTCGTCTTTATTATTAGCGCACAGCCAATAATGTGTTGATCTTGAGGAACTACCAGGAGTGCACACATCTATCTTTTGCTGACATCTACTGTGTACTTTCACAGTTCCTCAAGTTACTGAAGCAAAAATAGGAAGACTTTTTTTCACTGTTTCTTGATTTTCTTGTTATTCATTACTTCAGATAACACCTGTAGAGCCAGAAATGAGACTGTATCCTGCAGCAGTTGTCTTTAAAAACTGAACCCCAAACAGGAGTTGACCTCTTGCTTCATTGTTCTCTCATTTAATAAATCCCATAGGAAGTGAAATCATGTCTCAAGGTAAATCCCTCCCCTGTGATTCAGGGAGAGAAAGTGTTTTGGCTGTCACTTCTATATGGGGAGTTGAAGTCCACTGAGTATTCTCGTTGGGAAATACAGGTGTATGAACCACTCCAAATTAATGGGAAGGTACCTAAAGGGTATTGGTACAGGCAGGGGTGATATATGGAGGAAGAAAACAGCTAATGTAGAGCATGCTGTGTCAGATTTGCTTGAAGCTGCTGTCCCTGCTCTGGGAAGAGAAGCAACAAAGACAAAATGCTGACCTCTGTGAAGCTCATTCTTCTTCTGAGAAAATGTACTCAGTCTTTCTTTCTTGCTATTACTCTTTGTCAAGAAATTGTATCCTCCTGCTGGAGCAGGTTTTGGCCTCCAGGAATGGTTGCATCTGCAAGTGATTGAAAGATGTTGTCAGGAATCCACTTCACCTGACCCCAAAACACAGCTCACTTGTGACTGTATTGCTTTTCTGCCTCCATTGAGAGATTAAGCCTCATCACTAAACAGCAAACTCAATTATGAATGAGGTTCTTTTAGCATTACTTGGAAGCAGATTTTTCCCTTTGGCTTCTTTGCATTCCCATTCACTCCTAATACGAGTTGTTAATGGAATAGCATCTTACGCAATTACAGTAGATACATGGTTCAGCTTTTAAAGTACAGTTATGAGGGGGAAATATTTGCAGTGTTCTTTTTTATCTTTATTCATAAGCATAGATTTAGAAGTGTGGCATCCTCTGTGCAGCTTCAGAAGGAAAGCTATAAAAGTGATTCTTTCAGTGTTAATAATTTCAATCTTTGACCTACAATTCTGTGCTTTATAGTGTACTCATTTGTGTTTTGCAATTTGTATTTAATTGCTTGTCTGAGAAAGCTCATGCATAACATAATTCCTTTAAATCTTTCATTAGTTTTATTTTCTTGCCAGCAGAATATGGCTGAATGCTACAGCAGCTGCTTTGCAACTATAACTCTTCTCTCTTATTACTGGTAATGACAGCCAACAATTTACTGTGTGTATTAAGTCTGGTTATATGTTGTTGTATAACTGAAGTTTTCAGGAAAATATTTTCACAAGCGTAGGACAACAAATGTCAGACTGACCTAATTACTGTTCTTCTCTACAGTTTCTAGGGGCTCTCTTCTGCTATGGAAATGAGTGGTTTAAAACTGTATTCATTAGCAAAGTATTCAGATTTATTATCCTGCCATTTATGGCATCATAATTCCCATTTCTTTTTAGCTGGCTGTCAGGGAATACCTTTGTGTATGAAAGTAAAGGAAGGACTGCCATAAATGGAGGAAGTGCAACCTGCTAGTGAGATCCATGCTTCCTGGCTTACACTAGCCACAGAGAGAAGTGTCCCCTGAGGGTTCCCCTCTCGCAGGGGAGCTAGCAGTGTTTTCCAGAGAGGAGATGGGGAATGAGCTAGGTCAGGGTTGGAGTGGGTATGCTTTTATTCAGTAAGCATAAGCCATGCTGACCCTGCTACTAAATAACAGATGGCAATCTCAAAGGTTAAGGGTAAATTACTGAGCGGTACAAACAGAGGTGATGTAAATACCTGCAGGGCTAAAGTGGTGAGAAGTTTCTGGGTGGATGGAGCAGCTTGATGCACTAGGGAAAACGATGATTTGATATGTGAAGCCCACCTACATGCTGGCACTGAACATGGGTACAGCAGCACCTTGATCTCTTAGAGAGATTTGGTTTGTACTCCCAAGGACAGACTCCGCATCTGAGGCCAGGAAGCTGGGGAAAAGTGGATTCAAGGCATTCAAGTAGCCACTGATGATAATCTTTGAAGTGTTTCCATGAGTAGGTAAGAAATCTGTTGGATCAGAAGGACTGAGAATCTTTGTGTAGTCTGTAAAATGACAACAGTATTACCAATTCCCTCTTATGAATATCATCTATTTAACTATCTATCTATCTGTCAGTACCCATTTAGACAATATAGAGTCCATTTGTTCATGGTGGTGAATGTGACCGTGATGGAGCAGATCAACTGAAGTGACAGTTTCACTGGGGCTGGCAGCTGCAGTTTCTAACAAAGATTATTCTGATTATTTGTTTTTAAGAATTTTCTTTTTATATTCTGGGCTCTTTACTATTTTTTTTTTTTTTTTTGACGGGGGTGTTGTGAACTCTTAGCAATAAAGCCTGTATAAGTTACTTGCAAGACTCCTTACTACTGTCTGGCTTACCTTCCTGCCAGTTTGGGATTTGATATGCTTTTGTGTGTGCTTTCCAACTTAATTTGGAAGCAATAGGGCTTTCACTAGCAGTTTTTTGGAAATGATTCAGGGGTGACTGCCCCAAATTTCTCCAACTCTTCAGATATTTCTTAAAATAACCATATTATTTATTTTATCTGTGTAGTCTAGATGAATGCAAAAGAATAGTGTTTCCTGAAAACAAGCATAGACAGGAGTCTTGGGATTTGGGTTAACGCAGCTCCAGTACTTTCAGTTTTCAATTTTCTCTTGCAGTATTTTCATCATGCATACATATAGGTTAGAGGAACCCCTCCTGATCCTTGTGCTATCTCATGGCAGGCAGTAGGATACTGCACAAGTGTGTCTGGACTGTGTAAGCTTCTGCATCAGGGAGGTAGAGCGCCTGCAAGGCAACTGCAGTCTCTGTCAGTGAGTCACCCATAAGCCTGCTGTGTATCCAGTCCAGCCCTATCCCATATGAGGGAGGATTACTTTTGGGGAACTGCTTTTGAATTGCTACCAGAGCTGCCCTTCTTATTGCTGTTCTCAGGACTATACCTTCCAGCTATATGAAAATAGCAGACCTCATTATTACTTGAATAAGTTCTTATGCAACAAAATAGGTAATTCTCTTTCCTGTACATTGCAATCAGAAATAAACTTTGTGGGTCATAAGCCAGAACTGGGTTTCATGGAACAGAAATAGTCTTATATGTCTACAGTATGACTGCAGAAAACCACGTTACCATACCTATTCCATGAGCTGCTTCGCTTCAGGTCAGCTCC